>OZ024762.1:17608804-17621304 GCA_964016885.1 Eledone cirrhosa
TACTATAGAATACTGTATTATATATGTATATATACTTACTTCTATAGAACAATACACATATTAATACCTTTACTTCTGTATACATACTGGTAAGTATGAGAGAGATATAGAATATATATTCTATATATACAGAAATATCTAAACTTACTATAGAATACTGTATTATATATAATCTATTCTATATGTATATATACTTACTTCTATAGAACAAAACACGTATTAATACCTTTACTTCTGTATACATACTGGTAAGTATGAGAGATATATTCTATATATACAGAAAGAGGTAAACTTACTATAGAATACTGTATTATATATAATCTATTCTATATGTATATATGCTTACTTCTATAGAACAATACACATATTAATACCTTTACTTCTGTATACATACTGGTAAGTATGAGAGAGAGATATATTCTATATATATACAGAAAGAGGTAAACTTACTATAGAATACTGTATTATATATAATCTATTCTATATATACTTCTATAGAACAAAACACACATTAATACCTTTACTTCTGTATACATACTGATATGTATGAGAGATATAGAATACATATTCTATATATACAGAAAGAGGTAAACTTACTATAGAATCCTGTATTCTATATATATACACATATGTATGTATATATATACATATGTATATATATATATACATATGTATGTATACATACGTAGATATACATATGTATGTATACATACGTATGTATGTATATATATGTATACATACATAGGTATGTATACATACATACCTATGTAGAAACACATACGTATGTATGTAGAAACACATACGTATGTATATATATACATACGTATGTATATATATACATACGTATGTGTATATATACATACGTATGTGTATATATATACATACGTATGTGTATACATATACATACGTATGTGTATACATGCATACGTATGGATGTATGTATATATATACATACGTATGTATATATATGTATGTATGTATGTGTACATACATACGTATGTATATATACATACGTATGTGTATATATATACATACGTATGTATATATATACACATACGTATGTATTTATATACATACGTATGTATGTATGTATACATACGTATGTATATATATATACACATACGTATGTATTTATATACATACGTATGTATGTATATATATACATACATATGTATATACATACGTATATATACATACATACGTATGTATATATACATACGTATGTATATATATACATACGTACGTATGTATATATATACATATGTATATATACATACGTATGTATATACATACGTATGTATATATATACATACGTATGTATATATACATACGTATGTATATACATACTTACGTATGTATATATATACATACGTATGTATATATACATACGTATGTATATATACATACATACGTATGTATATATACATGCGTATGTATATATATATACATACGTATGTATATATACATACGTATGTATATATACATACGTATGTATGTATATATACATACGTATGTATATATACATACGTATATATATATACATACGTATGTACATATATATACATACGTATGTATATATACATACGTATGTATATACATACGTATGTATATACATACGTATGTATATACATACGTATGTATATATACATACGTATGTATATATACATACGTATGTATATATACATAAGTATGTATGTATATATACATACGTATGTATATATACATACATACGTATGTATATATATATACATACGTATGTATATATACATACGTATGTATATATACATACATACTTATGTATATATACATACGTATGTATATATACATACGTATATATACATACATACGTATGTATATACATACGTATGTATATATACATACGTATGTATATATACATACGTATGTATATATATGTACATACGTATGTATGTATATATATATACGTATGTATATATATATACGTATGTATATATACATACGTATGTATATATACATACATACGTATGTACATATATATACATACGTATGTATATATATATACATACGTATGTATATATACATACGTATGTATATATACATACATATGTATGTATATACATACGTATGTATATACATACGTATGTATATACACATACGTATGTATATATACATACGTATGTATATATACATACGTATGTATATATACATACGTATGTATATATACATACGTATGTATATATACATACATACGTATGTATATATATACATACGTATGTATATATACATACGTATGTATATATACATAAGTATGTATGTATACATACATACGTATGTATATATACATACATACGTATGTATATATATATACATACGTATGTATATATACATACGTATGTATATATATATACATACGTATGTATATATACATACGTATGTATATATACATACGTATGTATATATACATACGTATGTATGTATACATACATACGTATGTATGTATACATACATACGTATGTATATATACATACGTATGTATGTATACATACATACGTATGTATATATACATACGTATGTATATATACATACGTACGTATGTATATATACACATACGTATGTATATATACATATGTATATACATACGTATGTATGTATATACATACGTATGTATGTATACATACATACGTATGTATGTATATACATACGTATGTATGTATATACATACGTATGTATATATACACATACTTATGTATATATATACATACGTATGTATACATACATACGTATGTGTATATATATATACATACGTATGTATGTATACATACGTATGTATATATACATACGTATGTATGTATATGTATACGTATGTATGTATATATATACATACGTATGTGTATATATATATACATACGTATGTGTATATACATACGTATGTATATATACATACGTATGTATATACATACATATGTATGTATATATATACATACGTATGTATGCATACATACGTATATATATACATACGTATGTATGTATATACATACGTATGTATATATACATACATATGTATGTATATACATACATATGTATATATATACATACGTATGTATGTATATACATACATACGTATGTATGTACACATACATACGTATGTATGTATGCATACATATGTATATATACATACTTATGTATACATACATATGTATGCATATATACATATGTATGTATACATACGTATGTATATATATACATATGTATGTATATATACATACATACATACATCTTTAATTCCTTAGCTATATTTATATAATACACGAGTCTAGAGATATAAGGGTATTAATATGCATGTAGGTTGTCTTTATATCTGTGTAGTGTAACTTCTAAATTTACAATGAAGATATGCTTTATATACACAAAAGTGTTTATATGGTGAGTATGCCTGTCTAGAGGAGAACAGGGTATTGATGTATCCTTTAAAGAAAAGGGTAACTGCGTACATATGGTTCTACATACTGTACTCTATTGAACACAACTTCAATATATAATGGAGGTACTTCTTTCAATATAGAGAAGAAGGTATATTATAGACATGAAGTAAGCTTTGTGTGTCATATTGAATACAGTTTTTCTATATATGTGTGTATGTAAAGAACACTAAATTTCTTTGTATTTATACAGTTAGCTCTTTTGCTTCTTAGGAAGCATGTACACGTTCTACTATGAGATGCTTATACACAACTAGAAGAACAATAGCAGTAGTTTCCTAAGAGACGTATGTGTAGTATCTCGCGAGGATGTATTGATATGTATGTACAGATCAAAACCTCTTATCTTATATATGTATGATCACTTCCAGGTTTCTACATACACGTGTATAATATAAAGAGACACACACAATGTGGGTTTAGATATATTATATAGAATACAGTTTCTAATATACAGACATGTCTACATTGATGTTATTTACCTGTATATAGAGATGGCTTGTGTGTATCTAGGAAATAATTTATATAATATGAATCAAGTATACAGTGACAGAAGGTTTTTATCTTCCTACGGTGTAAGAGGTGTCTAGTGTGTGTATATATACAGGGAGTAAATAATAAGGGAACAAAGGAAAATACTGGTTTATTCTTTTATTTCACAATTTATTTACCTTTCTTCTTGAGATAGGGTTGTAGTAGTCTCCAGGTCTGGTGCTGTTCCTTAGGAATATAAAATAGGTTAGTTGTGTATATAGTGAAGAACGTTTATATATGGATGATGTAGCTATCAAGCAGGTGATGATGCTAGAAGTAGTAGTAAGGAGTCTTACGGCAGAGTAATGGAGCTACCATGCTTCGTTAGATATAAAATATAACTGTATGGTTTAGCTTCTATATTCATATGTCTAGAGAAGGTTTAGTTTCATGTCTATTATTCCAGTATGAACAAGTTTGTATATTGCGCCTCATAAGTATCTGTTATGATAGAAGGGAGACCGTTTATATATGAATATAGCTTCATGTGTACGTATGTCCACAGGATTCTTCCTCTACATGGTTTAGAATAAATTTACGGCTAATACATAAATATGCCTGAAGTGTTTGTGTATTCAGGTATAAGGTTTATATACAGAAGATAAAATGTGTATAGAGAGGAAGCTTGGTTATATTTCCTTACAAGTATGTATATAGTATCAAGAGAAGATTTAGTTGTAACATGTTAGAAGAGGTGTGTATATATATACAGATCATGGTTAGTTTTATTTCATAATAGAGGAGGGTAACATGTATGTTTAGTTAAAGAGGTAGCTGCGTGTATATATTTAGTTTTGTTTCTTTAAAAGACATGGCAACTTACTTTTGTGTGTGTATATACGGCAAATAAAACTTTACATACCTCTTTACACGAACGTAAAATCCAAACCGGTATCGTTAATAGTCCCAGAGTAAATAGAATGATGAGAAATGACAACAAAGTAAGAAGAGTTCCACAAACCGGAAGTAGTTCAATGTCAACAAAGGGCAAATAATTCCAATTAAGGGGAGATAACTCTCGTCAAATTGTTTGGCAAAAACTCATGCGAGGGGGAGAGCAGGCCAGCATAAAGCCAGCCTGCTGTGGTCCCGGCCGACCCCCGCAACGATTCGAACTTCAGACACGATCGAGTGGTCATGCCATACCGAAGTACAACAGCGAAGCCAGAAACGCTACGTGCAGCGCCACGCACAAGCCGCAATTCTACAGAGTCAAATAGGCATACTTATAGCTAACATTTTCCTTCTTTTTTAAAAAAAAAAGAAACGGAAAGAAAGCAAGATAACACGACATATTCCGAGTGTTATCTCGTTTTCTTTCCGTTTCTCTTTCTATATAAATATAACGGGATATATAGCCATTAAGGAACTGCTAGTGTTTTGTACATATATAACGGGATATACACGAATAGAAGCCAGGGAATATGTCGTAAAGGGTTGACTTATATAGGGAGTCAATAGTTTGACCATTTTCGCCAACTTCAAATTCTACGTAAATAAGGTTCGCATTTTTGCCCACTTCTCAGACATAAGATAGGGAGGAGGGTCACCTTATATTCGAGTATTTTGTACATCTATTCTTGTTAGACTAGACCGGCATCATCATGGGTAGAGCCGACCAGGTGCTACTGCGTTGAACGAGACTAAGGCTGCGATGGTCCTCAGGGCACTGCTGTCAATCGTCTTTGTGAGGGGCCACATTTCTGCTCCATAGAGGAGAAGACATGCATCTTTTCAGAACAATTAATATGTAGGTAACATAGCCTTAGAGAGATCTGTATTTGTAATAGTTAGTATCGATTTGGGTAATCTTAAGACCATGATTCCAATCATCAATATATGTATTGATTAAACCTAAATATAGTATATAAAGAAGTGGATTTTAAAATATGCAATGATAGTGTCGAGAGAAGGCTTAGTTAGTTACTTCTAACAATGTACCACTATGAATAAGACAGAAGGCGGTGTATGTAGATAGAATGTTTAGTTTTCCTGAGTATGAAGGGGTTTTAGTTATTATTCTTAGTAAAAAGACGGTTATATTATACATTTACGTCTCTAACATTCCTCCTGTATATGAAGGGTAGTGAAATATATTCTTGTGTCTCAGGAATAACTACGTGTTTATCGATGAATTTAAGGGACAACTAAAACATTACATACCTCTTTAGAAGAATGAAGGTGTATATTGATCTAGATAGGAAACGTTTCTTCCAGTGTGTGGATTATAGAGGTGAATGCATACACTAAAGAATGTTAATATATATCTAAGACTGTATTTTCGAGTGTTTAGCAATGAATTAAAATATACATGGCAAATAAAGCGTTCGTATAGGTAAATTAGAGGGTATTTTACCTCAGCTAAAGAACATTTATATATATATAAATCTAGTTTTGTGTGTGTATTTAGGTTTAAATAAAACAATATGTACGTCTCTAGAATCTTTCTGTATATAGAATAATTGTTTCTACTTTTGGCACAAGGCCAGCAATTATCCAGTGCATTACTGGTACTTTATTTTATCGACCGCATAAGGATGAAAGGCATATAGAATAATGTATGTCTGTGAGTGTATATACGGCAAATAAAACATTACATACCTCTCACCATTAGTATAATATCCAGACTGATTCTATCAAATTACACGAGTAAATCCAAACGATGTTAACAGTTTAATTCAATAAAGAAGAATGACAACAAACAAGAATAGTTCCAATCAGGGGCAAGTAATTCAAACGATAACTCGGCGAATTTTTTAGTAAAAAATCAATGCGAGGCGGGTACGCAGGCCAGCATAAAGCCGGGCTGCTGCCGCCGCAACGATTCGAGCTTCAGACACATAGAATGGTCATGCCATATCGAAGTACAAGAGCGAAGCCCGAAACGTTACGTGCAGCGCCATGCACAGAACGCAACTCTACTGAGTAAATTAGTCATACTTATAGTTAGAATTTTATTTATTAAAAAAATATATATAGAAACGGAATGAAGGCGAGATAACTGAGGGCGTGGGGAAATATCTCTTTTTGAATATATTTCGTATGGTGAGAGTTGAGATCTCTACCGAATGATTATCAATATTATACTTCGTCTCCGAAATATTTTCAGAAAGAAATTACTTTTTCACGACCGTGTTATCTCACTTCCATCCCGTTTCTATATGTAACAAGTTTAAACAACTAGTATTTAATACATATATATATATACAGAACAATAAGTATATTTACTTCAAGATAGTAATGTTTATGTTAATACAGAAAATAAAAAATGCAAACCATCGATCTTAGTAATTAGTATCAATCCCTAATTATCTATTTTGGTAATAAGCATCTTAAGACCATGATTTCCTTCACGATATGTGATTAGACCAAAATTTAGTATAATATATAAAGACTGTTCTCAGCTTATGACCAGTTTGCTTGGTGTTAAGTGTCTGAGAGTACAAGACTCTCCCTGGATAGTACGCTGGTCTACCACAGGACTAACTCCTCGGCTGTGAGTACTGAAGCAATGTGATGAATGCAGAACTTCCAAACTGTGAGAGTTACATGCATGCATGGACCTGCAACTCCTAAGGGAGTCATACAGGCCACACATTGACATACAGTATTTCTAGGGCACTTTTTAAAACCTGGCAGACCCATCTCCTCTCCAGGTCTGAATACAGCAGATTTCTTCCAGAGAAACAGAAGAATCAACCTCAATACTAGACTGGTACTTTGTTTTATCAACCTCAAATGGGTGAAAGGCAAAGTTGACCTCAGCAGGATTTTAATTCAGAGAACTGAAGGCATTCTGTTACATTCATATATACATACATACTTTGTCTAATAAACAAAACATCTTCTCTCTCTACACACATAACATATAAAGCTACATTTATATATACCTCTTCTAAGAAATTAAACCTACTCTAGACTTACACATAGATACAGTTATATATAAATACTTACCTTGTCAAATAAACACAACTAAATCTTCTCTAGACAGACACACAAAGCTACATTTATATAAACATTCTTCTCTACAAACGAGAATCAGCTGAAAAGCTCATAGGCTGACTTTGAAGGAGTGATGCTAGAACTGCGAGATATTGTGGTTAGGTTCATTATCATAGGACTTGGTGGAGCAACCAAAATTCACTGCCAACTCATGTACAACTTTATGATGTTCGTGATTCATCGGTGAAAAGGAATGACTCTGATAGTTCTGTTTCATGTGAGGAAGACTAAAAGGAAACCTTCAGAGTGTGCATTGAACAATATGGGATATTTCTAGAATGTAACTAATGCTAACTTGAATCATCCTTGGACATCATCATACATAGTATATATATAGTGTGTTTAGTACAGTGTAGTTGTAGCTAACTAGGTATTTGGTTTTATGAAATGAAAGGGACAAAAAAACAAACTATATATATACACTGATACTTCAATGTGTTATAAGCAATCCAATACCACTGTTGGATACATAGAGTGCTTCATCCTGCTTACACCAAAGTTTATGGATTAAGGTGGTGCAAACACAACACTTAAATAAAGGAAACAATATATGGCCATAGTACAGAAAATTCTTATAATATACATATATATACACACACATATATATATATATATATATATATATACATCTCGGGCTGGATTCTGTTGAGGGTCTTTGCCACAAGTGACATCAATGAGATTACCCTGTAGTTGTTCATGTTAGAGAGATCTCCCTTCTTTGGTACTTAGATGATGTTAGTGATCAAGGGCAACTTTCTTCAGTGCCTGGTTACAGAACTCCAGGATGATATCATCAAAATCACACCTCTTCATCACTTTTGATGCCTCTCCATCTTCTCCATGGGTCTTGATCTTCTTGGTTCTCTGAAGCCCCTCTCTGGCGAAGGTCCTGTCTCAATATCCAGTTCCTCAAACAGCTGTCTGATCCCTCTGGTATTCTGGGCTATCGAAGGTGGCTCTCCTAGTAGGGTCTTAAAATGGTCCAGCCTCTTCTTACCCCCAGATCTAACTCAAACTTCCTCTCTTCCTTCCTGTAATCTCGTTGATCATCATCCAGCTCTCTCTACACTCTGGCAACATATATGTTGATGCCCTAAGGACAAACACTGGTCTCTGGGAGAGATGGGACGATGATGGAGAACAGAGACCACTGGAGAGAACTCGTCCATGGATCTCGGGAATTTTACCTGCTCTCTTTCTCTCTCTCTATATATATATATATACACTGACCACCTACAAGGTTACATCTCAAAGGAGGTTTAAACCAGTTCTTTTATCCCGAAACTTTTTCAGGAACTGTAGACAAGGAGTTTCTTATGGTTGTAGGTTTTTTGAAAGGGGAAAAATAACAGAAGGCAACACATAAGGTGATTGTCGTGTGAAGGAGGAAGATTGGTAGAGCAATGGACTCCATGGACACTGGTAAGGCTAACTTAGAACAGGATGGAAAGGTATCCATGGTGAGTGAAAAACCTAACCATTGTTTCAGCTACAGCAGCAGAGGAATTAAGTTACGGTGGGTTTGAAGAAAACAGAGTGGGATGTCTTCAATGTAGTGACTATATAGACCAGAGGCTTTCAACATAACTGATGAGTGTTTCAGTGGAGACCAGCAACTTCTGAGGAGCAGGGACTATAGTAGTAGAGATAGAATAGGCAGAGGGAACGGCATATTTAGGGGCTGGGGAGAAGCAGAGACCACTGTAGCAGAGGTAGACTAGGTAGAGAGGGAACAGCATATTTAGGGGCTGGGGAGTGCTAGTGAGGAGCAGGAACCAGTGTAGTAGAGGTAGACTAGGAAGAGAGGGAATAGCATATTTAGGGGTTGGGAGGAGCAGAGATCATTGTAGTAGAGGTAGAGAAGGAACAGCATATTTAAGGGCTGGGGAGGAGCAGAGACCATTGTAGTAGAGGTATAATGTGCAGAAGGAGGAGAGACAATAATTGTGGACCAGAACCTGTTGAATTGTTGATAAAGCTGGAGTGTCATCCCTTAACTGATGAGTGTTTCAGTGAGACCAGCAACCTCTGAGGAGCAGGGACTACAGTAGTAGAGATAGAATAGGCAGAGGGAACGGCATATTTAGGGGCTGGGGAGAAGCAGGGACTACAGTAGTAGAGATAGAATAGGCAGAGGGAACGGCATATTTAGGGGCTGGGGAGAAGCAGAGACCACTGTAGTAGAGATAGAGAGGGAACAGCATATTTAGGGTTGGGGAGGAGCAGAGACCATTGTAGTAGAGGTAGAGAGGGAACATCATATTTATGGGCTGGGGAGGAGCAGAGACCATTGTAGTAGAGGTATAATGTGCAGAAGGAGGAGAGACAATAATTGTGGACCAGAGCCTGTTGAATTGTTGATAAAGCTGGAGTGTCATCCCTTAATGTAGCAACCTTGTCAACATGAATGTCCTTGGGGGATAAACCCCTTTTCTACAGGTACTTGATAATACCACGATGCCAAATTTTGTCCATTTTCAAGAGGTCATTACTAATTACATTTGAAGTCCTCTTTCAACAGTCAGATGTCAGTTTACTTGGAAAGAAACAATGCAGTTATTAATAAGAAGAGTTGAAATTAATTCATGCAAGATTTCCCAGCTCTAGCATCAGTCCTTCATAGTCAGCCAACATTCGTACTTCTGCTGGGTCAAGCCCGACGGGGGCTGACGTCTTAAACAAGCCCCAACAAATAAGAAAGATTTAGAAGAGAACACAAAAGTGACATTAGAATTATTGCTGGAAATAGCAGCCAAATATTTATCGCTCGCCACGTTTTAAAATAATGAAGGACACATTAGAAGATGTAGTTTTAGATAGTCATATATACACATATTGGTCAACGCTGGAATCTCATTGATTCTATATACATAAGTCGGTTTTCAGAGGACCTATTCAGGTTATGGGAACTGTTTGTCCCCCGTGTAAAAATTTGGCGTATATATATATAATTTCGAGTATATATATATATATATATATATATATATATATATATATATATATACTTATATATGTCTGTATGCATTTTGTTGAGGTTTAAATGGTGAACATTTCATAAGGTAGCTGTTGTTTACTTTCATTGACAAGTCAGACCTGAGCGATCAAGACATATATTTACATATACATAATCAAAAGTAAAAACATTGTTAATATCTTCCTACACAGATAAAATATAAAAGATTGTATTTACATGTGTCACAGCTAATTCACCTCCGTAATTCTTAGGAAACCTGGCTTCTATTTCTAGCAAGTCGAGCGTAGACGTAGAGACGTGTTGCTGTTGTTTACTTTTATTCACAGGTCTTGAACGAGCAAGACAAGATGACCCGACATGTGTGTAATCCTGTGTTTATATGATTATCAAGGTACCCACATCTACATCGTTGAATGCACCTTTCATTGTTTTAAAAGGGGTTGTAGAAGACAGAACATCTGAGGGTGAGAGGCCGGAGATCGTCAGTGAGTGGCTTTAAATTAATTAGCAATGATTCTATGAAATAAAGAAGCGAAATGACTTTGAAGAAAAATAGGAGAACAATAGTAATTATAATGAGGCCGGTGTAGCGATTACATATTGCCCTTTGTTTACATTAACCACTCCCGACACCATGGTAATTAGATATTCAGATTACAGGGAGATGTGGGATGGAATTAATTCTTTTATTTATTTACTTATATCAAACAACAAACACGGTGGCAAGGAGTAAATTAAAAAACTCGCCTTTCTTTTAAAATAAAATTCAAGCCTAACCTCTCCCATGATGCAACAGTGCGGGTAAATAAGTTGATGCTTTAGCGACATCAGTTCCTTAAATTTCACCAGGAGGAAATCTCAAGAACGATAACTCTGTCTTTACTTAATCGCAAAAATGGGTGCAAAAATTATTTCGAAACAACACTTCCTATGGACGAAAACGACAATATTAAAAGTATTTTGTGGATTTTTAATAGGTGAACACATCATTATATATATATATATATATATATATATATATATAGAGCATCAGTCCTTCATAGGCTGACCAAGATACTCTCATGGAATGACCAAATGAGGTTTATTTTTCAACATACAAGATTGCACAGCTCTAGCATCACTCCTTCATAGGCTGACCAAGATACTCTCATGGAATGACCAAATGAGGTTTATTTTTCAACATGCAAGATTTCACAGCTCTAGCATCACTCCTTCATAGGCTGACCAAGATACTCTCATGGAATGACCAAATGAGGTTTATTTTTCAACATGCAAGATTGCACAGCTCTAGCATCACTCCTTCATAGGCTGACGAAGATACTCTCATGGAATGACCAAATGAGGTTTATTTTTCAACATGCAAGATTTCACAGCTCTAGCATCACTCCTTCATAGGCTGACCAAGATACTCTCATGGAATGACCAAATGAGGTTTATTTTTCAACATGCAAGATTGCACAGCTCTAGCATCACTCCTTCATAGGCTGACCAAGATACTCTCATGGAATGACCAAATGAGGTTTATTTTTCAA
>OZ024762.1:17626304-17628804 GCA_964016885.1 Eledone cirrhosa
ACCAAGTCATACAGAATGGGGTTGTTCCAAAGGACTGGCATAGCAGCATCATCATTAACTGTTACAAGGGTAAAGGAGACGCCCTAGATAGGAGTAACTATAGAGGGATTAAATTAATCGACGAGGTCATGAAGGTCACGGAAAAAGTAATAGTGCAACTAATCAGAGAGAGAATCGATCTAGATGAAATGCAGTTCGGGTTTGTGTCAGGCAAAAGTACCACAGACGCTCTTTTCATTGTACGACAACTACAGGAGAAGTACCTAGCTAAAAGTAAACCCCTATACTTAGCCTTTGTCGACTTGGAGAAAGCCTTCGACAGAGTCCCCCGTTCCATTATCTGGTGGGCTCTTAGAAAACTAGGTGTTGACGAATGGCTTGTGAGAGCTATACAAGCCATGTATAAAGAAACAGTGAGCAAGGTTAGAATTAACAACGAATATAGTGAAGAGTTTAGCGTAAAAGTTGGTGTCCATCAGGGCTCTGTTCTTAGCCCCCTACTATTCATTATTGCTCTTCAGGCTATAACAGAGGAGTTCAAGACCGGCTGCCCATGGGAACTCCTATACGCAGATGACCTAACGCTCATAGCTGAATCAATGGCCGAGCTAGAGAAGAAATTCCAAACATGGAAGCACGGCCTAGAATCAAAAGGCCTTAAAATTAACATGGCTAAGACTAAAGTTTTAGTTTGTAGGAAAGAAAATAAGGCGCCGGTCCCTTCCGGGAAATGGCCATGCTCGGTGTGTAGGAAGGGCGTAGGTAGAAACTCCATTTTATGTCCCAAATGCAAAGTATGGGTGCATAAAAGATGTAGTGGGATCACAGGTAAGCTAACTAAGAACACAGATTTTACATGTGGCCGGTGCTCTGGTGCAATAAGAAGCAGCAAGTGCCCACAAAATACTAGCTCTTTCAACTGCGCAGAGGGTTCTATAGAAATAGTGGACAGCTTCCGTTACCTGGGTGACAAAATCAGCAGTGGTGGGGGGTGCTCCGAAAGTACAGTAGCTAGAGTCAGAACTGGATGGAAAAAGTTCAGAGAGCTTATACCACTATTAGCCGCTAAAGGGTTCTCCCTAAAAATGAAAGGCAGGTTGTATGATGCCTGCATACGAACAGCAATGTTGCATGGCAGTGAGACCTGGGCATTGTGTGCAGAGGATATACGCAGACTAGAGAGGAACGAAGCTTGCATGCTCCGCTGGATGTGTAATAGATATATTCGCGAACGGCAAAGCATAAACGAACTAAGGAAAAAATTAGAAATAAGAGGGATCAGATGTTGTTTACTCGAGAGAAGGCTACGTTGGTATGGTCACGTGATGCGCATGAAAGACGACAGCTGTATAGCAAAGTGCAGGGCAATAAAGATAGACGGTAGCCACGGAGTAGGCAGACCCAGAAAAACCTGGGACGAGTTGATAAATTCCGACCTCACACACTTACACCTCTCCAAGACAATGTCACTGGACCGAGAGCTTTGGCGGTACTCAGTAATAGAGAAGACCCGCGTTACCTAAATACAAAGTAAAACCTACTACAGTCAGCAGGCATCTCTAACAAAATACACCCCGTCCCACCACCCCCACCCCTTTCAATGTAAAGTTATGTTGGTGCCACAAAATCCAGGCCGAAACAAATGAGATCGTGTAGGTGTCATGACAAAAAAACACACAGTCCACGCTGTAATGTGACCGTGTAGGCAACAAGGTAAAAACCTCCCAGTCCCACACTGTAAATGTGGTTGGTGTTAGGAAGGGCATCCAGCTGTAGAAAACCTGCCAGACAGTCCACGCTGTAATGTGGCCGTGTAGGCAACACGGTAAAAACCTCCCAGCCCCACACTGTAAATGTGGTTGGTGTTAGGAAGGGCATCCAACTGTAGAAAACCCGCCAGACAGTCCTATGCGAGCAAGACAACCACTCTTGCCTCAAGTGGGAAAACTCCCGTCCAAACCCATGCAAGCATGGAATACGGACGTTAAACGATGATGATGATGATATATATATACATAGTTAGAGAAGCAAAAAATTGCTTATTGTGATCCAGTTTTTGGTTAAGAAAGCTAGTTTCATGGATGGTTTCAACGTACGGTTAGGGGTAACTCCACAAGTTTGTAAGAATTCCGTTCAATCTTGGAGTATAAATTATAAAAGAGAAAACACAGGTAAGCATTAAGAGAGAAGGATTTTATCCAGGTATTTACGACCGTTTCATTGGTAAGTGCAACCATATATTGCTATACTGCAAATAGCAGCCACTCAATTATAATTGTTGTTCACAGTCCAAATTTTCAAAATAGTAAGTTACTCTTGAAATAATTCTTAATATATAGAGAAAAACATTTATTTGGAATTGTATTTACTCGTATAGAAAGAGAGGAATCAGAAGGTTAGGGGACAGACGGAATAGTATATAGAGAGAGAGGAAGGGGGAAGAGGTAGGAAGTAGAGTGACAAACTGAGATGGAGGGAGGGGTAGAGGTGGAAGGATTCC
>OZ024762.1:17631304-17651304 GCA_964016885.1 Eledone cirrhosa
TATGTAGTTTGCAGCCAGCACACATTCTACATTGTGTAGTTCGCAGCCAACACACATTCTACATTGTGTAGTTCGCAGCCAGCACACACATTCTACACTATGTAGTTTGCAGCCAACACACATCCTACATTGTGTAGTTCGCAGCCAACACACATTCTACATTGTCTAGATTGCAGCCAACACACATCTTACATTGTGTAGTTCACAGCCAACACACACATTCTACACTATGTAGTTTGCAGCCAACACACATTCTACATTGTGTAGTTTGCAGCCAACACACATCCTACATTGTGTAGTTCGCAGCCAACACACATTCTACATTGTGTAGTTTGCAGCCAACACACATTCTACATTGTATAGTTTGCAGCCAACACACATCCTACATTGTGTAGTTCGCAGCCAGCACACATTCTACATTGTGTAGTTCACAGTCAACACACATTCTACATTGCGTAGTTTGCAGCCAACACACATCCTACATTGTGTAGTTCACAGTCAACACACATTCTACATTGTGTAGTTCGCAGCCAACAGACATTCTACATTGTGTAGTACGCAGTCAACACACATTCTACATTGTGTACTTTGCAGCCAACACACATCCTACATTGTGTAGTTCACAGTCAACACACATTCTACATTGCATAGTTTGCAGCCAACACACATCCTACATTGTGTAGTTCACAGTCAACACACATTCTACATTGTGTAGTTCGCAGCCAACACACATTCTACACTATGTAGTTTGCAGCCAGCACACATTCTACATTGTGTAGTCCGCAGCCAACACACATTCTACATTGTGTAGTTTGCAGCCAGCACACATTCTACACTGTGTAGTTCGCAGCCAACACACATTCTACATTGTGTAGTTTGCAGCCAACACACATTCTACATTGTGTAGTTTGCAGCCAACACACATCCTACATTGTGTAGTTCGCAGCCAACACACATTCTACATTGTATAGTTTGCAGCCAGCACACATTCTACATTGTGTAGTTCGCAGCCAACACACACATTCTACACTATGTAGTTTGCAGCCAACACAAATTCTACATTGTGTAGTTTGCAGCCAGCACACATTCTACATTGTGTAGTTCGCAGCCAGCACACATCTTATATTGTGTAGTTTGCAGCCAGCACACATTCTACAGTGTAGTTCGCAGCCAACACACATTCTACATTGTATAGTTTGCAGCCAATACACATTCTACATTGTGTAGTTTGCAGCCAACACACATTCTACACTATGAGGTTTGCAGCCAGCACACATTCTACATTGTGTAGTTCGCAGCCAGCACAATTCTACATTGTGTAGTTTGCAGCCAGCACACATTCTACATTGTGTAGTCGCAGTCAACACACATTCTACATTGTGTAGTTTGCAGCCAACACACATTCTACACTATGTAGTTTGCAGCCAGCACACATTCTACATTGTGTAGTTCGCAGCCAACACACATTCTACATTGTGTAGTTTGCAGCCAACACACATCCTACATTGTGTAGTTCGCAGCCAACACACACATTCTACACTATGTAGTTTGCAGCCAACACACATTCTACATTGTGTAGTTTGCAGCCAACACACATCCTACATTGTGTAGTTCGCAGCCAACACACATTCTACATTGTGTAGTTTGTAGCCAACGCACATTCTACATTGTAGTTTGCAGCCAACACACATCCTACACTGTGTAGTTCGCAGCCAGCACACATTCTACATTGTGTAGTTCGCAGCCAACACACATTCTACATTGTGTAGTTTGTAGCCAACACACATTCTACATTGTATAGTTTGCAGCCAACACACATCCTACATTGTGTAGTTCACAGTCAACACACATTCTACATTGTGTAGTTCGCAGCCAACAGACATTCTACATTGTGTAGTACGCAGTCAACACACATTCTACATTGTGTACTTTGCAGCCAACACACATCCTACATTGTGTAGTTCACAGTCAACACACATTCTACATTGTGTAGTTTGCAGCCAACACACATCCTACATTGTGTAGTTCACAGTCAACACACATTCTACATTGTGTAGTTCGCAGCCAACACACATTCTACATTATGTAGTTTGCAGCCAGCACACATTCTACATTGTGTAGTCCGCAGCCAACACACATTCTACATTGTGTAGTTTGCAGCCAGCACACATTCTACACTGTGTAGTTCGCAGCCAACACACATTCTACATTGTGTAGTTTGCAGCCAACACACATTCTACATTGTGTAGTTTGCAGCCAACACACATCCTACATTGTGTAGTTCACAGCCAACACACATTCTACATTGTATAGTTTGCAGCCAGCACACATTCTACATTGTGTAGTTCGCAGCCAGCACACATCTTATATTGTGTAGTTTGCAGCCAGCACACATTCTACAGTGTAGTTCGCAGCCAACACACATTCTACAGTGTAGTTCGCAGCCAACACACATTCTACATTGTATAGTTTGCAGCCAATACACATTCTACATTGTGTAGTTTGCAGCCAACACACGTTCTACACTATGAGGTTTGCAGCCAGCACAATTCTACATTGTGTAGTTTGCAGCCAGCACACATTCTACATTGTGTAGTTTGCAGTCAACACACATTCTACATCGTGTAGTTTGCAGCCAGCACACATTCTACATTGTGTAGTCGCAGTCAACACACATTCTACATTGTGTAGTTTGCAGCCAACACACATTCTACACTATGTAGTTTGCAGCCAGCACACATTCTACATTGTGTAGTTCGCAGCCAACACACATTCTACATTGTGTAGTTTGCAGCCAACACACACACATTCTACACTATGTAGTTTGCAGCCAACACACATTCTACATTGTGTAGTTTGCAGCCAACACACATCCTACATTGTGTAGTTCGCAGCCAACACACATTCTACATTGTGTAGTTTGTAGCCAACACACATTCTACATTGTATAGTTTGCAGCCAACACACATCCTACACTGTGTAGTTCGCAGCCAGCACACATTCTACATTGTGTAGTTCGCAGCCAACAGACATTCTACATTGTGTAGTTTGCAGCCAACACACACATTCTACATTGTGTAGTTTGCAGCCAGCACACATTCTACATTGTGTAGTTCGCAGCCAGCACACATTCTACATTGTGTAGCTCGCAGCCAGCACACAATCTACATACACACACACACGGTCTTTAGTAAAGCCAAATTTAGCAGACACATATGTATAGACATGCTCACACACACAATATATATATGTATATATAGAGATACACACAGTCTTTAGTGAAGCCAAATTTAGCATACACACAAATCCCTTCATTGGCTAAACCAACGTAGAAAATACAGAGAGTGGGGGTAGAGTTTTTACCCTCCCATTGATGGATACATGTCGAGAAATGGAATTTAATGGAGACATTGCTGTGGTGAAAGAAGACAGAGTGAAAGATGTGTTAAGTACTCAGTATGTAGACCCTAACCCACCCTCATCCTAAAGGGCCCACAAATTAAATGTTTTGCTACAATATATAATTGTTTCTACTTTTGGCACAAGGCCAGCAATTATCCCAGTGTATTACTGGTACTTTATTTTATCGACCCCCATAAGGAGGAAAGGCAAAGTTAACCTCGGCGGGATTTGAACTCAGACCATAAAGGGCCGTAACACTTTGCTGCAAAGCATGGCGTCAGACCCTCTACCGATACTGCCAATCCACCGCCCTTTTGCTACAATAAATAATATACAAGGGTGGGGCCTGTTGAAATGTTCAGTCAGCCTCATGTTTAATTGCCCCTCATCAACAGTTAAGTACAGTGAACAGACACCCTCATTAGCAGTTAAGTACTGTGTCCATCAGTCTTAATATGTAGGTATGTAGCTCCTCCACCCCCCCAATTAACAGTCAAGCACTCTGTATTCATCAATCTCAGTATGTAGGCCCCTCATCAACGTCATCATCATCGTCATCACCATAATCTTCTCCATTATCAAAGTAGTTCAAATTGTAATCATTGTCCTGCAGAAGAAAAAACAAATTATATATATATATATATATATATATATATAGGAGGAGGTTATAGTTCACTTGAAGCATTGTGTAATGAGGTATAAACGTTTGTATATGTATAATAAAGCCAAAACAATGCAGGTATGGACATAAGCTATTTAGAACACTGTTTTAACCGCTTTACTTCCCTCCGAAGAAGAGATATTATCTCGAAAATTAAGGACATTTAAATAAATCTAAGGTAAAAGACTAATTGTCAACAATATCTTTTGCATTTGCATTCTTTATTTTATGTCCATACCTGCATTGTTTTGGCTTTATTATACATATACAAACGTTTATATATATATATATATATATTTATATATATACACACACACACACACAAGAAATAATTAAAGAATCTTAATATTTTGGATACTAGTCCTTCATCAAAAGACAGAGTTAGAAATAAAAGATAAAATAGAAAGATAAAGAGTGAGAAGAGGCAGGAACAGGGGAAAAAAAAAAAACACATGCTTATTCAGTCAGATATTCTGATGATTTTGTGAAAAGTTAAGCAAAAATAACACACTAAAACAATGCTACATATTAGCTTCCTGCTTGATATAGTAGGTAAAGAGTGTTAACGTTTCGGACACTAGTCCTTCATTAGAAGATAGTATGAGAAAGAGAAAGATAGAGGAGAGTGAGAAGAAGAAATGGAAGACAAAGCATGTGTGTGTTGAGTCAGCCATTTTGTGTGTGTGTATATGAAAAGTTAACAAGGGAAAATAACACAGGAGAGCAACACACTATGTATATATGTTAGTTTAACGCTTGATATAGTAGGAAGAGTTTTAGGCATTAATCCTTCATTAGAAGATATAATGAGAGAGAGAGAAGAAATAGAAAGATTGATGAGAGTAAGAAAAGTAATAAAAGTGTGTAGTTAGCTATATTATGATGATGATGTCATGGTAGGAAGGCCATTGAGATGTAGAAAACTTGCCAAATGAAGTCTTGTGTCAGGAAAACAAAACAATCTTCCTTCTCACAGACTCTGGAAGGAGTATCTGTTATTCACCATCTATATCTATGTATGTAGGTAAGCATAAGCAGTATCTCCTGGTGAAATTGTAGGGGAGCCATAGTGACATATGGTGCTTCTTTGGCATTTTAAACCTGGCAGAGTCCACCTTGCCTCTCCATGTCTGAACATAGCTGATTTCTTCCAGAGATAGAGAGAGAGAGACAGGGAGGGAGTGAAGAAGAATTGACACTAGTACTGGACTTGTACATTTTTGATCAACCTAATTAAGAAGAAAGGCAAAGTTGACTTGAGCAGGATTTGAACTCAGGGCAGGGGAAGCCAGAATAAATACCATAAAGCATTCTATCTGACATTCTAATGTATTGCTGCCTGTAGACCAATACTGACCTAGGATTAAGCAACAATACTACCATCATAAATACTGCAAGGCATTCTATCTGACAGTCTAACTCAACAAATTAACTGTCTGTAGACCAGTGATTCCCAACCCTTTGTGCACCATGCCCCACTCAGCATCAAATTGTTATGTCTCCCTTTGACATGAAAACAGCAATGATCAACTGCAAGGTGTAAACAAATTGGTGTGGAGGTAGTGCACAATAACATGTGGAAGAAGAGGTGAGACAGGAGTTTCTGAGAGTAATGTGTACCATATAGGTGGTGCCAGATACACAATAACATGTGGAAGAAGAGGCGAGACAGGAGTTTCTGACAGTAATGTGTACCATATAGGTGGTGCCAGATACACAATAACATGTGGAAGAAGAGGCGAGACAGGAGTTTCTGACAGTAATGTGTACCATATAGGTGGTGCCAGATACACAATAACATGTGGAAGAAGAGGTGAGACAGGAGTTTCTGACAGTAATGTGTACCATATACACAATAACATGTGGAAGAAGAGGTGAGACAGGAGTTTCTGACAGTAATGTGTACCATATAGGTGGTGCCAGATACACAATAACATGTGGAAGAAGAGGTGAGACAGGAGTTTCTGACAGTAATGTGTACCATATACACAATAACATGTGGAAGAAGAGGCGAGACAGGAGTTTCTGACAGTAATGTGTACCATATAGGTGGTGCCAGATACACAATAACATGTGGAAGAAGAGGTGAGACAGGAGTTTCTGACAGTAATGTGTACCATATACACAATAACATGTGGAAGAAGAGGCGAGACAGGAGTTTCTGACAGTAATGTGTACCATATAGGTGGTGCCAGATACACAATAACATGTGGAAGAAGAAGTGAAACAGGAGTTTCTGAGAGTAATGTGTACCATATACACAATAACATGTGGAAGAAGAGGTGAGACAGGAGTGTAGCGGTTGTCTCCCTTGTTTGGATTAACATCTAGACGGGAAGTAGAACCCTTTCTGTAACTTCCGGTCAGAACCCTATAAAACTAACAACTTTAAGTTCTCATCCTCTCATTGCCCTTTCGGCACCAGGCCAAGAGCCTCTCATTTGCCTTCCGGTGCCTGGCCTTAGCCAGGCGTCCTCTGCCAGCCGCGTTTGCCTGGCAATCAAAACGGTAACGACTAACTTTGTTTCATTCTATCATCTATTTCTTTGACATGTCAACTATACTATCTACCATTGTTAATTAAATATTATCTACACAAACAATGTATTCCTTGTTGCATTCATACAACCCAGTACTTTCGCTATAGGAGTTTCTGACAGTAATGTGTACCATATAGGTGGTGCCAGATGTACAACAACATGTGTGGAAGAGGAGATGAGACAGGAGTTTCTGACAGTAATGTGTATCAAAGTTGCCTTGGTGTAAAAGTAATAGAGTAAAACCTGAGGTAAGTTCTCATTAACATCATTTTCAAATGGCCCCCTTAAACATTCAAATTTTTCAAGGGGGTGCATGCTCCACATTGGGAATCACTGCCTGTAGACCTATACTGACCTAGGGCTAAACAACAACACTACCATCATAAATACTTTACTGACCAATACCAGAAACCTATGTTGACAAACAAATGAAGAAGATAGATTCACCTCCTCTTCTTCCTCTTCTTCATAGTATTCTTCCAGCTCATTCTCTTCTCCTTCATTTTCTTCAGTTTCATTCTCTTCAGGATTGACATCTTTCTTCTCCAAAGTCTGAAAATATTTATTGATAATACAGTGAACAAAAACAAAAACAAAAAAACCCCAGCAACAATTATAAATATATCATCATCAGCAACATTGTTTAACACCTATTTTTCCATGCTTGCATGGGTTAGACAGGTCATCCACATTATGAGACAAGTCTGGCCAGTTGGCTGCGCCATACCTTGCTCAAACGGAACTGTATTTTGGCTGGGATTTTTACAGTTGGATGCCCTTCCTAACACCAACCGTGTTTACAAAATATAAATATATATGGATGTATACAAATAAATATATATATATATATATATATTGGGTTGGCAAGAAAGTAATTTTGGTCTTTTAATGTGAAATAAAAGTCATTTTTTTTCATACAAAAAAATGAACTTTAAACAATTATATATTTTCCATTTTGTTCGATGACCTTTTGCCGTCTTTCTGGTAACTTCATGATTCCGCACTCATAGAACTTCTGGTCCTTATCAGCGAAAAACTGAAGCAAGTGTGATTTCAGGTCATCATCATTACTGAAAGTTTTACCATTGCGTTTGAGATGCATATCGCAAATATTGATTCGTTGTGTTAAGTGAATCTCTTTCAATTTATATGGACCCCCAATATCGAGCTTCTTAACGAGTCCAAGACATTTTAAGTGATTTTCAATTGTTGTGTGATACATTTAACCTCTTTGCAATCTCTCGCACAATTATATGACAATCAGATTCAATTATGGCTTTGATTCGGTCATCAACTTCAGTAGGTAGACCAGAACGCTGGTCATCTTTGAGTGAAAAATCTCCAGAATGGAATTTTTAAAACCCTTTCTGACATGTGTGTTCTGTTAAGCAATCAACACCATAAACTTCACATATCTCTTTGTGAACCTCAGCAGCTTTCTTGCTTTTATGGAAATAAAAAAGCAAAATATGGTGAAAATGTTTGTTTTTGCACTCCATGTTAAAAGTGCAACTGAACTAACAGCTGTAAACAAAATTACACGCAATTTGCTTCTAAAGTAAGCTAAAAGTAACGGCTATCAAATGTCTAAAGGAAAAAATCTCAACATTGACAAAAGTCATTAAAAAAATCGTAACTCTATTTGTAAAAAACGAAATTACTTTCTTGCCAACCCAATATATATATATATATATATATATATATATATAACTAACTAGAAGGGATATTTAATTTGTTGGAAATCCAACAAATATAAATGTTTATAACTGATTCAGAGCACTCGACAGATTTCTGGAGCAAATATTCAATGATATTAAATAAATGGAAACCATATTTATTCTATTATATATATTTCAAGGGTACCAAAAAACTTTGGTACACTTTCATCAGATAAAATACCCAGGGAATATTCAACTGATAAGGTATGATTTTCCTTGGCTATGTCAAAATTTATAAAACACTCTTCGTATTTTATCTGATGAAAGCGTACCAAAGTTTTTTGGTACCCTTGAAATATATATAATAGAATAAATATGGTTTTATAAATGTAGTTTCCATTTAATTAATATCATTGTATATATATATATATATATATATATATATATATATATATATATATATATATACACACGTATATATAGATATGTATATATATATATATACATACATATATTGGTTTGTGTGTGTATACATACATATATACGTATTATAAAGTGAAAATTACTGGAGGCCAAAAACCCTTTCTGACATGTGTGTTCTGTTAAGCAATCAACACCATAAACTTCACATATCTCTTTGTGAACCTCAGCAGCTTTCTTGCTTTTATGGAAATAAAAAAGCAAAATATGGTGAAAATGTTTGTTTTTGCACTCCATGTTAAAAGTGCAACTGAACTAACAGCTGTAAACAAAATTACACGCAATTTGCTTCTAAAGTAAGCTAAAAGTAACGGCTATCAAATGTCTAAAGGAAAAAATCTCAACATTGACAAAAGTCATTAAAAAAATCGTAACTCTATTTGTAAAAAACGAAATTACTTTCTTGCCAACCCAATATATATATATATATATATATATATATATATATATATATATATATATAACTAACTAGAAGGGATATTTAATTTGTTGGAAATCCAACAAATATAAATGTTTATAACTGATTCAGAGCACTCGACAGATTTCTGGAGCAAATATTCAATGATATTAAATAAATGGAAACCATATTTATTCTATTATATATATTTCAAGGGTACCAAAAAACTTTGGTACACTTTCATCAGATAAAATACCCAGGGAATATTCAACTGATAAGGTATGATTTTCCTTGGCTATGTCAAAATTTATAAAACACTCTTCGTATTTTATCTGATGAAAGCGTACCAAAGTTTTTTGGTACCCTTGAAATATATATAATAGAATAAATATGGTTTTATAAATGTAGTTTCCATTTAATTAATATCATTGTATATATATATATATATATATATATATATATACACACGTATATATAGATATGTATATATATATATATACATACATATATTGGTTTGTGTGTGTATACATACATATATACGTATTATAAAGTGAAAATTACTGGAGGCCAAAAATGTTGAATTTCCTTAATTATTTATTTCAGTGGCCAGGTTGTGTAAGAACCTGGTGACATCCTCAGGTGTCACACATAGTGACATACACACATAGTGACATACACACAAACAGCGACATACACACAAACAGCGACATACACGCACACACAGTGACATACCCACAGACTGACACACACAGTGACATACACACATACAGCGACATACACACACACACAGTGACACACCCACAACATATATTAGGGAGTAAAGCAGAAGTTTACCTCCAAAGTCTGGAGAACTTCAGCAGCTTCAGCCTTGGTCGGAACATTTGGTTTCGGAGTAAACCTCACTTTCTTTAGCTTCTTCTTCAGTGTTTTCAGTTCGGAAGGAAGACGGTCCCAGTCTATATATTATACACACAAATATATATATATATATGCAAAAGTTTTATTTAAAATTGTTGGGTTACAATGAGTAAATATTTTATAACTGATATAAAGCACTCAACAAGTTTTGGAGTAGATATACGATATTAAACAAATGGAAACTATATTTATAAAACCATATTTATTTCATTATACATATTTCAGGGATACCATATTAAAAATATGGCATGCCTTCTTCAGATAAAATACAATATATAAGCAGTTTTATAAATAAATTTGACGTACCATAAAATATTGATCAACTTCCATTTAAAAAAGTTGGTTTGGTAGTGAAATGTTTGTAAATATTTAGTGTTGAGCATAGTTAGAAAGAAAGACGGAGAAAAGGAATAAATGTATGTAAAGAAAAACAGAGAGAGATAGAGAGAGATATGGGAGAGAGAAATAGTGAGGAGGTGAAAAATGAGAGGCAGCTGAGGTAACAGATGAATAATAATAATCATCATACAAATATGCTCAACACTAAATATTTACAAACATTTCACTACCAAACCAACTTTTTTAAATGGAAGTTGATCAATATTTTATGGTACGTCAAATTTATTTATAAAACTGCTTATATATTGTATTTTATCTGAAGAAGGCATGCCATATTTTTAATATGGTATCCCTGAAATATGTATAATGAAATAAATATGGTTTTATAAATATAGTTTCCATTTGTTTAATATCGTATATATATATATATATACCAGGTGTGTATATTAAATACACAAAAATATATATATATATATATAAATAGAAGGGATATTTAATTTGTTGGAAATCCAACAAATATAAATATAACTGTTTATAACTAATTTAGAGCACTCAACATGTTCCTGGAGTAAATATTCAATGATATTATGGTTTTATAAATATAGTTTCCATTTATTTAATATCATTGTATATATATATATTTGTGTGTATATTATACATACAAATAAATATATATATATATATATATATCAGGTGTGTATATTACACACACACACATATATCAGGTGTGTATATTATACACACAAATATAAATATATATATATCAGGTGTGTATGTTACACACACAAATATATATATATCAGGTGTGTATGTTACACACACAAATATATATATATCAGATGTGTATATTACACACACAAATATATATATATCAGGTGTATATATTACACACACAAATATATATATATATATATCAGGTGTATATATATATATCAGGTGTATATATTACACACAAATATATATATATCAGGTGTATATATTACACACACACAAACATATATATATATATATATATCAGGTGTGTATATTACACACACACATATATATATATATATATATCAGGCGTGTATATTACACAAATATATATATATATATCAGGTGTATATATTATACACACAAATATATATCATCATCATCATCGATTAACGTCCATCTTCCACGCTAGTATGGGTTAGACGGGTCCTATTTTAAGGCAAGTTGTGTCAGGTGACCGTGTCTCCCTGAAATAGGGGTGCTTCTGGCAGGTTTTCTATGGCTGGATGCCCTTCCTAACGCCAACCACATTGACAGTGTGGGCTGGGTACTTCTTGCCGTGTCTTGTATAGCTGTGTATATTACACATACAAATGTACATTATGGATATCAAGTGTGGATACTACACACACAAATATACATGATAATACATGTATATATAGGCACATGGCTTAGTGGTTAGAGCATTGGCTTTGCAATCGAAAGGTTGTGAGTTCAATTCTCAGACCGGGTGATGTGTTGTTTCCTTGAGCAAGACACTTTATTTCACATTGCTCCAGTTTACTCAGCTGTAGAAATGAGATGATAGGGACTGGGGTCCCTATCATTCCACTGCAAAGTGGTCGTGGAGGTGCCACGGCAAAAAACGCACCCTGCACTCACTGTAAATGAGGTTGGTGTTAGGAAGGGCATCCAGCTGTAGAAATCAAGCCAGAATCAGTTCCCGTCCCACCCTTGCAAGCAGGGAACAAGTGGACGTAAAATGAAATGATGAAATGATGATTAACTCTAACATAGCTCTGTATATGAAATACGTGAAGTTGTATATCTAGCGACATACGGTATGTTTATAAATAAACATTTTCAAAGCCTTTTTCCCCCACTCAGATACCTTATAACTCATTTTTCTTCTTTATATTTGTTTTTACATTTCCTTCTTATTTATCTCTACTGCATTGACTAGGATATCAACTATATGATTACTTAATTATTACGTTCTATACTTTAAATTCACCTGTCATTAAATTTACTTCAGGTTTGGGGGGGGGGGGGGGGGTCTCCTCATACACAAAACATGATATCCAGCCCTGACCATCGACTGCTACAAGGAATCAAACCTTGTATCTAGGTGCTTTGAACCATTAAGCTTAATTAGCCAGTATCTAGGAAATCATCATCATCATCATCATCATCATCAGGTTTAGCGTCCGTGTTCCACGCTTGCATGGGTTTGGACGGGGGTTTTCCCACTTGAGGCAAGAGTGGTTGTCTTGCTCGCATAGGACTGTCTGGCGGGTTTTCTACAGCTGGATGCCCTTCCTAACACCAACCACATTTACAGTGTGGGGCTGGGAGGTTTTTACCGTGTTGCCTACACGGCCACATTACAGCGTGGACTGTCTGGCGGGTTTTCTACAGCTGGATGCCCTTCCTAACACCAACCACATTTACAGTGTGGGGCTGGGAGGTTTTTACCGTGTTGCCTACACGGCCACATTTACAGCGTGGACTGTGTGTTTTTTTGTCGTGACTGACACCTACACGATCTCATTTGTTTCGGCCTGGATGTTGTGGGACCAACATAACTTTACATTGAAAGGGGCGGTGTGGATGGGGTGGAGGTGGTGGGACGGGGGTGTGTTTTGATAGAGATGCCTACTGACTGTAGTAGGTTTTTACTTGAGGTTCAATTCCATGTAGTGGCTGTCAACTTCTTTTTCTGTCTTTAAGGTCCTCACCCTATTTTATAGCATCTCTCCACATGAGCACCCCTCTAAACATTTCACGGACCTTGACTTTGTGGATGACATTGCACTTCTTACAGATTGCCTAGAAAATGCGCAACAACTTTTGACATCACTCCGGGAAGCAGCCATCCTTGTTAGCCTTTATTTCAACGAGGGTAACACAGAGTACATATCAAACTGAACAGGCAACAGCATCAAAGCAATCAACGGCAGTGATATCAAGCAAGTTAAGGATTTTAAGTATCTTGGGTCCTGGATCATGGACTCTGAGAAGGATTTTGCCTCCAGAAAGGCTCAAGGATGGTCAGCTTGCAACAAGATAGATCGAGTTTGGTGCTCAAATCTTTCCAACCACACCAAGATCAGACTCTTCCAAGTAACAATTCAACCAATCTTGCTATATGGAAGTGAAACATGGACGCTTTCATCCAAACAACAAAAGCACCTTGATGGCACTTACACTCGCCTGCTTCAACATATTCAGAACATAAGCTGGTGACATCTGACTTTGAGAGAGATATATGCCGGCCTCCCACGGATATCTGTCGTTGTACATAAAAGGAGAGTAAGATTTGCTGGCCACTGCCATCGTGCCACCTATGAGGCTGTGTCCCCATTAGTGCTTTGGAAACCACAAGCAGTCACTGATAACAGGGGACACAAGCTCTCCTAACCCCGATGTCATCTCCAGAGATTCTGCTATTGAAATCCAGGACTTGGCAAATGTAATGAACGACAGACCCACGTGGAGATCAATTGTTGAGTCGATTTCGGCTGAGGCTGCTGGATGATGATGATTATGATGATGATGATGATGATATATATAAGTCATTGTTTGTTTTTTTAAATGTACCTGTGTATGCCAAACATAAAACAACATCAAACCTGGTTGAAAACAATTGTTTCCATCGTTGCCACTGAACTGGTATTTATCAGAATATCGTTGAATGTCTTTCTTCTTTTCAGTTACTTTTAAGTAAAATGGTGATTCGCAGATGGTTCCACGGAATTCATGTTTTAATGCAATCATATAATCCGATTCCTCACCTTGTAGAAGTGGCACAGCTTTCAATTCCAAAGTCTAATGTGTAGAAATATATAAACATATATACATTTTATATGGGAGGTAAACAGAGTTACATATTATCTGAAATATGATTAAGAATGTATATATATATATATATATATTCTTAATCATATATATATATATATATACATTCTTAATCATATATATATACATTTTTAATCATATATATATATATATATTATATATATATATATATACATTCTTAATCATATATATATATATATATATACATTCTTAATCATATATATATATATACATTCTTAATCATATATATATATATGTAGGCGCCACGGAAAAAGCACCCAGCACTCACTGTAAATGAGGTTGGTGTTAGCAAGGGCATCCAGCTGTAGAAATCAAGCCATGGTCAGCCGACCAGACAGTGCCCACAACAGGACAACCCGTCTAACCCATGCTAGCATGGAAGAACAGACGTAAAACGGTGATGATGATGATGATGATGATGATGATATATATATACATTCTTAATCATATATATATATATATTATATATATACATTCTTAATCATATATATATATTGCAAGTAAGTATGTTTTGAAACAGTGAGCAGGTTTGAAAGTAGAAAAGCTTTCACCGTATTTTGGTGAAAGCTATTCTGTTTTCTACTAGAGAGGAACGAAGCTTGCATGCTCCGCTGGATGTGTAACAGTAATATACGTGAACGGCAAAGCATAAACGAACTAAGGAAAAAATTAGAGATAAGAGGGATCAGATGTTGTTTACTCGAGAGAAGGCTGCGTTGGTATGGACACGTGATGCGCATGAAAGTCGATAGCTGTATTACAAAGTGCAGGGCAATAAAGATAGACGGTAGCCACGGAATAGGCAGACCTAGAAAAACATGGGATGAGCTGATAAACTCCGACCTCACACACTTACACCTCTCCAAGACAATGTCACTGGACCGTGACCTTTGGCGGTACTCAGTAACAGAGAAGACCCGCCTTGCCAGTAGGCATCTCTAACAAAATACACCCCTCCCGCCGCCACCCCCACCCCATCCACACCACCCCGTTCTATGTAAAGTTATGTTGGTGCCGCGCCATCCAGGCCGAAACAAATGAGATCGTGTAGGTGTCACGACAAAAAAACACACAGTCCACGCTGTAATGTGGCCGTGTAGGCAACACGGTAAAAACCTCCCAGACCCACACTGTAAATGTGGTTGGTGTTAGGAAGGGCATCCAACTGTAGAAAACCTGCCAGACAGTCCTATGCGAGCAAGACAATCACTCTTGCCTCAAGTGGGACTACCCCCGTCCAAACCCATGCAAGCGTGGAACACGGACGTTAAACGTTGATGATGATGATGATGATGATGATATAATATTATATATATACATTCTTTATCATATATATATTATATATAAATATTCTTAATCATACATATATATATTCATAATCATATATATACTGTATATATATATAAGTTAAAACAATTAAATAAAAATCAAGTTATTAGAGATATACTTCACTGCTTTACGATCGTTTCTAGATGGTGATAATACATTGTATCTATACTCAGTTATTGATCTATGTAAGTTTATGTGAGTTCTTCATACAGAATAGACCCCACAACTTACAGTGGATACTTCTGTGTATATATATATATATATTCATAATCATATATATACACATTCTTAATAATTTTATATATATATATAATATATATACATTCTTTATCATATATATATATATATATTAATTATTAAAAAATCTGAGGCTTGCAAACATAAATTGCACAAAACTTTCCTGTATTACAGCCCCACATTATACCCTAACATATAGTACGAACTATACGCAGATATTTTACGTCTTGATGTGGTAGCTAAGTATATGTTATGTTTATACCATTACTTATTTGTATAGGTAAGTATATACTATCTGTATGTTTTGTGATATGGTAGCTAAGTATATGTTATGTTTATGTTCCATAAACACACCTTGCCCTGCTTGTGCCTTAGAGGGAATTTTCCAGGTGCAAAACCATGGTCATCTGTGATCAAAGGGAGCATACGATATATATATATATATATAAGTGAAAGCAACTGGTGCGTGTGTTTCTTATTCGCAACATGATTCTCCCAAAGCATAACAATATCGGTTTCAACACACGTTTTCAGATAAAGAATCTTGCTAAACAAATTCAGAAACGATATATATATATATATATATATACGTGGAAAAGTAAGAAATCGGAGAATAGACGGTTAAAACATGTTTATTTTCCACGTGCTTACGCTCTGCTAACTCTCTAGCCCACTAAATATTAACACTTCGAATATTTAATACTGCCGGCACTAGTATCGAGCACCTTTGGCATACGCTACTTGGCAAATAACTATATGTATCACATATCCTCCTCTTTTTTTCTCTCTCTCCATACGTAAATACTATATATATATATATATATATATATATATATATATATATATATATATATAGATATATATCACAGAAAAAAAAAAGAATCAGTGTTGCGACAAATGGAATTTATTGGACATATTGCAATCGTTTCTCGAGGCACGATCGATGTGATGATCGAACCTGACTCTGAAAATCGCAAGGTCTTGATTCTACGAAGCAGATTTTTTTACGAGAGCATCGAGTGCTCATACGGCCTACCGCACACGGACGCTTTAAGTATCCAACACCAATTATATACATATACACATATATACATATATTGTTATATTTGGGGAGAATCATATTGTTATAATATTGCCAGAAATATAAAATAAAACACACTCACTGTTTGGTTTGGATTGGTTTTCGCGTCTGTATATTTAAATCCCTATCGTTAGTTTACATAAAAAGTTATTGAAAGACAGTTTTCTGTTATATAAAAACTACAACTACACATTTTTTTCGTCAGAAAAAACCCCCAAACACATGTATTGAGTGCTCGTTGAGTTTGTGTATCACTGTTCTATGTATGTGGGAGCAGAGTTCACAAACACTTCTTCCAGCGGGTCCTGTCGGAAGCAACCGTCTCCGGGACCCGCAAGCGAGACCAGCCAAGTAGGGTATCCTCATAAAATGTATACATATTTTGATTACCTGTACAGGCAATATTTATTAGAATGCTGTTGAAGAGTGTAACAGGACAAGTACTGTTTCATTCGCTTGATTTCAACCGAATTATATATAAATATTGTTTTATTTATATTAATGTATCATGTGGGGGGAAATTATTCTAAAGGAACACCGGTTTAAATGTTAGTTGAAAGCAAATATAAAGGGATTGGAGATACTTACAGGAAACAAAGGTGGTGGTTGGTGAATTGGTTGAGGAAGGGCATCGCCCCGGTTGAATCCTAAAAGCCCAATGTTAAACGTTGCACCACCGCGACCCCTTCCACGTCCAGCCATATCGGCTTCGTCTGGCACAAATGAGTATTACACGATGGAAAGGAAGGGAAGTAATTCTTCGGTGACAAAGGGAGATAATATTCGTAACAGCATGCGCTGGGGTTCCGTGTGAATTTATTTCCTAGGAGGTTTTTTTTTCTTTCTGTTTTCTACTAATCTGACCTCGAACTCACTAGAACCCCCCCCCCCCCCCCCACACACACACACAAAAACAGGGGACTCGGGGGACTCGGATCTTTCTTTGGTGGAATTTTTTTTTTTTTGTTTTCAATGAATCTGAAATCCAATTTATTTGCAAAGACCCCTTTTTCTGAAAATGGAGGTGAGAGAGAGGGGTTCCCTCGGAGTTACAGATAAGCACCTCTCTACTGTTTAAATTTATAGAAAAGTACCCACTGAGGTTCAGTGGGAATTTTTTTTCCTAGTTTTTTTTTTTTTTTTGTGTGTTTTTAACTAATCTGACATTCATCTAACACTCCCCCCTCCCCCCCTAAAAAAACGAAAAAAAAAACAAAGGGGGACCCTCAGAGTTTTGCACCTTCGGAGAATATGCACTTTCATGGGAATATTTTCCTTATGTTTTTTCGCGTGCTTTCAAACAACCCGACCTCTGTCGGAAAGTAACGATAAAATGGAAGGTGTAAGATAAATATTTGTATGTTCAGCTATCTCTACATCAGTTTGCCGAACACTAACGCACAGAACTCATCCAGTAAGGATGAAAGGCAAAGCTAATCTCGGTGGGATTTGAACTCAGAACGTAAAGAGACGTAATGCTGTGAAGCATGTTGTCTGACGCTCTACCGATTCTGCCAATTTCATTGCCTTGTTGTAAAACGTGTCTATATTTTCAATCTGTAAGCATTAGTATCAGTAGAGGGTCGGACGCCATGCTTTGCAGCATAGAGTTACGGCCCTTTACAGCCTGAGTTTAAAATCCCGCTGAGGTTATCTTTGCCTTTCACCCTTACGAGGTCGATAAAATAAAGTACTAGTAATGTACTGGGATAATTGCTGGCCTTGTGCCAAAAGAAGAAACAATTATGTTATTATATTCATAGAAAAATATTGGATTGGCTGGCTGGTCCCATTGATTTTGAAGAGTTCATTCGCCCTTTTAACAGGTCTTGTTTATTTTTATGTTGCTGGGGTTACACTAACACTCCTCACCAGACTAGGATGAGGGAGACGGTTTAGTCGCTGACCGCTGGACCCAGAAACAGGTTGTACTGGGTTACATAGTACCAATAGCAAGCAGAAACCTGGCCTGGCCATATATATATATATATATATATGGTGGCTGCCAACTCGTTTTCGAGTACGGCCACTACTTTATATCCAAGTAGGAGAACCCCTACCGATACGCTGAACGAGTGTGACTTTTTAGTCCAGCCAGCGACTTGAAAACTCTGATACAAACACTACACTTGTGACAATTATTGACACATAGTGCTGGGCCCATGTGACGACAAGTGCAGAGAGATCTACAGATATAAAGCAATGCCTGTGCCATGAAGCTTTTATAGTGAGCAAAGGCTCTGCACAAAGCCAGTCCCACTCTCTTAACCAAGATGATATTTACCAAAAAGAAGAACAAGTCAACATCATTGTATATATATATACAGACGTATATTTAGACAGCGTCAAGAGAGTAGAGGCTGTTTTTAACCTTGTTATTTCTGTTATATATTTATATGGTATGGATCTGTAATTCCGAGGGAGTCGTAAAGTCGCCATATTGATAAACGTTGTTTCTTAGAACATTTAAAAAAAACCTGGCGGCGCCCAATTGTCTCCAGATCTGAATTCAGCAGATTTCTTCCAGTGAAAGTGTGAGAAAATGGAAGTGAGAAAGAGATATAGAGGAAGAATTGACCCCAGTACTAGACTGGTACTTGTTTTTATTCACCTTGAATGGATGAAAGGCAACGTTGACCTCGGTAGGATTTGAACTGAGAGAGCAATTAGAAAAAAGTATTCATAAAATTATAAAACAAACAAACAAAAAGTTGATAAATATTTTTTTTTTATTGTTGTTTATAAATTAATTCAACGATTGCTTTATTACATTTCATAAATACACCGGGTGGCTTTCAGTGGATTGTTTCACATTCACAACCAGATTTGATTTTAATATGATCAAAATAGGCCGCTCTGGAATCGTCATAGGTTACCAAGGCATATTGGTAAATGTAACGCTGCACACATATCGATCTATAAGCGTTTTGTACGTATTTGCAGGGTTTGTTTAGAAATTCTTTGGTACAACGTCTGTGGTAAAACTCTTGAGTAAAATTACTTTCGTGGTAAAGATTCACATGTCGCCCAAGCCTTGTAATAGCTCCCTTAAGCGTGAAAGTTCCAGAAACGGAAGGACAGCAACTTGAGTAGGTTTCCTTCCTTG
>OZ024762.1:17656304-17666304 GCA_964016885.1 Eledone cirrhosa
CGTAGATTTGACATTATGTGAGATAATTATATGAAATAAAGTGTATACCATAGAAATACAATAGTATATATAGAGTAATGTAAATGCTAAAGGGTTAATTATTTAAAAATCATTTTTAAGTGAACATGATTTAAAAAAATATAATTTGAAGTGAACGTGACCCGTTGGGTCACGGGTGGTCTAGTAGTTTTATATAACTGACCTGTGTTGGTAATATTTTCTCAGTTAGTGTCGACTTCAACAAGTCTGATAAGCGAGAGTGTGTGCTGTATGTGTCCCTACATTGCAAGCCGGACAAAACAAATTATCTTTCTGTGTAGACTGTCTTTTGCAGAGTCGAAAAGCAGACTGATCTTCTAAAGTAAAATTTATCTATTATTTCTCCCCGCGTACCATTGGCGCTGCTAGTCCTCCCATCAGAGAACGTTACCTAAGTTACGGGGCTCTGGAGTTGTAGCTCAACATTAAGGTGATTGTATGTGGCAGACTAAGAAAACCTATTGTGGGAAAATGTGAAAAGATTTCACTATATATATCATTTAACCTCCGTTTTCCCTGTCAGCAAGTGTTTGAGGAGTGGTCACAGGCCAATCCAATACTTAGTAGTAGCAACTTAATTATATACTCTCGAGTATTGAATACCCTCACGCCACTCCGTTTATTAAATTTGGTTAATCTATCCCCGTCGAAATTTTATTTTAAGTGGTAACATTCCTGCGACAGTTAATTTGCTTTATGTATTAAAAACATTATACGTGACATAAAAAGTACATTACTAGAAATTCCATACATTATAAAATAAATAAGATGGGTTGGGAGTCTCAATATGTTCCACTCCACCCACCCCACTTATTCCAGCCCCTGCTTATCCTCGCCCCATTATTTGGAACCCGAGAGTATGTTTACCATAGTAAAAAAAAAAAAATTAAGCATTTACCTTTTGAAGAAATTTAAGTCAAGTGTCTGAGAAAACCCTCGGGTGTTACTTATAGACTCTTGTCTGTAATGACTGTCTATGGGAGCTCTGTAAGTAAAATGATATGTGGGAAGGACTTTTGTTAAAAATAGTGTTGATGGAATTGGTGAAATTGGTGAAATAAGCCTGTTGTAAACAAATATATACCTACACACACACACATGCACACGTACACACATATACACATACACACATACACATTCACACACACCCAGACCCACACGCATATACACATACACATACATATATACACACACACACCCATATATATATCTATATATATATACAGTCATTTTTTCATTTAATGACCATGAGGGTGACCTTTTCGCGGGTCGGTCATTAAAAAAAAAAATAATGACTAAATTAAAAAATTTCGAAGATCAAAATAATTTTTTATTGAAAAATTGAAGAAACCTAATTTTTAAATGTCCTAATATAGTTCGTTATTAGCGGCCTTCTTCTTTTTCTTGGTTCTCAGCAAGTTTTCAAGCAGTTGACCAACAGTTATCAGCGCGCTGTTTTCATTTTTCAGAAAATATCTTTCAAGGCCCTCCAAATATGCCAAGGCGTCCGCATATCCAATTGTGCCCTTGGGCGGTTCTGTGATGCAAGATTCTTCTAGTTCTTCACATTCCATCGTATACTCATTGAGAGTTTTCAAAAAATCATCATCAATATCAATCCCCTCATCCTCAGTTGGGAAGTAGTTTAATTCAGCTTCTTCTCCTAGTGTTTCTTCTAGTGCGTATTTTCTATTATCATCTTGAAATTCCGGTTTTCTCATGGAGGACTCCTCGTTGAAGAACTCAGAGCTGTACGGAAGCCTCCCAAAAGTCAGCTCGAAAGTATCACAGAGGAGACTGAGGTTAGCTGGACATGCTCACCGACATTCAGAGTTGACACTGCACTCAGTGCTCCTGTGGGACACACTAGAAAAGAGAAACCAAGGTTGACATATGTTGATGCCCTAAGGACAGACACCGGTCTCTTGGAGACGCAGGATATGGCAGCGATGATGAGGGACAGAGACCGCTGGAGAGAACTCGTCCATGGATCTCGGGAATTTTACCCAACCTAGATAGAAAAATATGTATACATCCTTTCCTTTGTTTATTATATAATAAACAGAGGTTGTTTACGTAAAACTGTCTCTCACAATAATATTGTTTATATATATATATATATATATATATATATATATATATATATATATATATATAATTCAAAATTCAATAAGACCAAGGATTAGTATTATTGTTATTTATTTATACATCTACGATCGTTTCAATGCGGTTAGAATATTTCACCAATTATATATATTAAAGCAGCATTGCAAGAGAGTTTATTGGAAGCGCAAATAAAGTTGTTGAAAAAAAGTTGTCTCATGCACATTCTGTTCTGCATCACTACAGAACAAACACCTCACTCATCTGTTTTATTACAAACTTTTTCAGAAATCGATAGAGAGGTAGATAAATAAATAAATAAAGAGAGAGAGAAAGGGGTGGGGTGCGGGTGGGGGTGGGGTAAGTGAGAAAAGGAGCAAGAGAGGTGCAGGGAGGGAGAGTAATATGTAAATCCAGTTGCTATAAATACGTGTATGATACTTACAAGCGCTCTATATCTGCCAATAATTCTAGCATCTCTGGTAGACTTGAATTCCTTGATTCAGTTAAAAGGCAGCGCGATGCTGCTAATAGCAACTGGTAATAATAATAATAATAATAATAATAATAATAATAATAATAATAATGCTTTCTTTATTAACCACAAGGGTTTACACAAAGTAAAATTATTAAGGACAATACAGGACAATACAGGACGGTACAAATGGGCATTTCTGCGTGTAAAAAAAAACAAAAACAGGATGTAACAAAAAAAAAAACAATGAAAAATTCCCCAAATAGAAGGGAGACTTCCGAGAGACATTCGTGGAGAAAGGCCATTAAAAAAGCCACGGTGACCCTGACCACCAGGGCAAGTGCCCTCTCCCAGTTCTCCACCTCTAATTTACAGGTGCATACTCAGAGCAGGCCCATTCACTCAGGCCATGCTTGCCTCTCTCACCCATCTTTCAACAAATTGCTGGGAAGGGACCACTTTCCTCTCCATCCTGATTTTCCTTTTCAAATGAAATTTGAAAAAGTTAATCAGGGCATCACCGAAGAGATAAGTCCTCGTCTTCAGCCCTCGTCCTCCACGACCTCTTTCGCCATGGCCACCAAGCAGATAAAAAATGCCTGCCCTTCCTGGCTAAAGGAAGACGGTTGGGAAATCCTCACTATGGCCTCAGCTGATAGCCGGATGGATCCAGCAGGTGTTTTACATAAACCCACAAGTCAGCAATGCTTGGACACTGGACGAGTGCGTGCAGGACGGTTTCGTCGCCCTGCGCGCATCTCTGACAGGCCCGGCTGACGGCACTTCCATGCCCGTAGAGTTTATCCCGAACTAGCAAAGCTCCCCGGTAGCACTGCCAGGCCAGGGATTTCTGGATGTTGTCCATGGGCCCCAGCCCAAAAGTTCTCCCGAAGAGATTGGCTAGTTCATTTTCGTCGACGTCCAGTCTCCCCAAGGATGTCGTCGCTCTTTCCCTCCACTAACCCTCTATAGAATGCCAAGGTGGAGTTTCCACCGATCGCATCGCCCGATAGGTCGAGGGTTGTAAGCGCCTGAAGACATTCCAATCTCCAAGCGCACTCTCTCGGTCTTCGCTTGACCCAGGACTGCAGCTCCGCCAAGGAGACAAGCTGGGGAAAGACGCGTCTAGCAAACGGCGACCACACCTCATTACCGTCGAGAAAGAGATGGAGATGCCGTAGCTTGAGCGCATGCTTCCGCATCATCAGCCACAGCATGTCCAGCCCTTCTCGTAGCGGGTGTTGACAAAAAATGGACTGACCATCGGAGCGCGTCCCTTCCACAAAAAGCGAAAGAGCAAACGTTCCAACACAGACAGCCGAGGCTTAGGACAAGGCACGACGGTCAGGCGGTAGTAGATGACGGACGCGATGTACGGGTTTGCCACCTCCGCTCGACCTTTCAGGGATAGCTTCCTCTCGGCCCATTTCTGGGTGAGAGAGGCCACCCTGCTCGTCACCTCGTATGGCATATACACAATGGTTAGAGAGAGAGAAGAGAGAAGAGAGAGAGAGAGAGGGAGGGAGATGGATGAGCCAGACTAAGGTGTCATTTGTAGTATTATGGATTGCCATCAGGTCACCGAGAAAACGTCTGGGGGGACAATGCAGCCCTGTCTGGTCAGGGTCTCCAAGGTCACATGCTGGGCTGTCTTTCATTTACCATTAATGGAGTTGATGGGCTGTCATGGCAATGTGTTGTGAGGATCCGATTAAGGGACACCCATTGCTTTCTAGGAAGGTCAAAACCGGCTGGTTTAAATGTGGGGTTTTGACATTGTAAATATAATTTTGAAAATTTGAAATAGAATTTCAGAAAAAAAGTATAAAAGAAAAGTTTAATACTTACGCAGAACAGTTTTAAAACCACCATAGTCCCACTGGCAAAATGGAGCTTAAACTGACGAAATAATATAGTCTGCAATGGAGAATAGGTAGTTAGATAGATAGAGAGATATATAGATAGATAGACAGTGTGTGTGAGAGAGAGAGAGAGAGAGAGAGAGAGAGAGAGAGAGAGAGAGAGAGAGAGAGATACAGAGAGAGAGAGAGAGAGAGAGAGAGAGAGAGATGAGAGAGAGAGATGAGAGAGAGAGAGGGGAGAGAGAGAGAGGGGAGAGAGAGAGAGAGGAGAGAGAGCAGAGAAGGAAAGAGAGAAAGAGAGTTTATTTCATAGAAATTGTAGAGCTCAATACATTTGGAGGCTATGTTTGATATTCTGTTGATATTCTAAACCATTTTAGGAGCATTTAAAGTCGTTTATGTAAACCTATGTAGCGATAGTATAGCACTGTATAAATTTATGTCCACTGGTACAAACGGTATCGACCTTAATGTAATGAAACTGTAGTGATATCCAGAGTTTCACTGAGGAGATGGGACTGTTCGTCATTTTATTGTATTTCACATTGTCTCTGTCTTGTGCGCCTCTCATTTTCAATTCCTATTCTAAAGACTTAGTCATGCGGGATTGTTTAAACAATATATATATATATATATATATATATATATATATATATATATATATATATATATATATATATATATATATGTATGTATATATATATATATGTATATATATATATTTATATATATATATATTTATATATAGGAACGAGTAGGACCCCGACGGCTGAGCTCAAGCCGTTTCGACGGCTAATTCTGGACTAAAATTTTAGTCCAGAATTAGCTGTCGAAACGACTTGAGCTCAGCCGTCGGGGTCCTACTCGTTCCTATTACCCACTCTACTACCCTAAGTATTGAGTACTTTGGTGCGTTATGGTCCATCTGGTTCCTTACCACATTTCCTCCGTTATATTTATATATATATATATTTATATATATATATATTTATATATATATATATTTATATATATATACATACATACACACACACACACACACATATATATATATATATATATATATATATATATATATATATATACATACGTACATATATATATGATGGCTGCCCCTCGTTATCGAGTATGGCCATTGCACGATATACCATTATTAATAATTATTAATTAATTCTATCGTGCAATGCCTGTGCATGAAGATATTTTTTGTGAGGAAAGACTGTGCACAGAGCCAATCCCACTCTCTGAGAGACAGTAGCTATAACCCGAAAAGAAGAAAATATCAACATCATCGGTAACTACTGAGCTGAAGGTTTTATGTTGAGGTTATCCCAGTTTCCTGAGTTGCCTTCTCCTAGAAGAATGCCCTGACAAAGGCTAGGGGTCCTTCACTCCCAGAGATTTAACCGCACGATCGGGTGTCCAGCCCGACTATTTCTATGTCCCCGCGCATATACATACACATGCACCCATGTATATACACATATACATATACATACATATGTACATGTGTATATACATGTTTACACACTTTTGGATGGCCGTTTACCCTTATGAGTTCTTCCGCCCTTTGTCAGGTTTTGTTTTTTGTCATGCAGGGTGTCCAAAATCACCCTCCTCACCAAGTAAACTTGGTGGGGTTGCCGGTTTAGTCGCCGACGACCCGACCATCCGACAGGTTGTACTGGGTTACATGTTACCAGTAGCACTCAAGAGTGACCCGACATAATATATATATATACATATATACATACATATATATACATATATACATACATATATATATATATACATACATATATATACATATATACATACATACATATATACATACATACATATATACATACATACATATACATATATACATACATACATACATACATACATACATACATACGTACGTACGTACGTATGTATGTATGTGTGTGTGTGTGTGTGTGTGTGTGTGTGTGTGTGTGTGTGTGTGCGTATTGTTATATTTGGGGAGGGTCGTATTGTTATGATATTGCCAGAAATGATAATAAAACACACTCACTGTTTGGTTTTGGTTGGTTTTCGCCTCATTATATTTTATATCCCTATAGTTAATTTAGCTGGCAACCAATGTTTATTGATTGACCAACAGTCAAAAATATAGATATGAATATATATATATATATAAATAACCAAATGTTAATAAGGTTCATTGATTACTCAATGAATATAGTTTTACAATAGATTAAAAGCACTCAACAAGTAAGTTTTCTGGAGTTATTAATATTATTCAAAATATTAATAAATGGAGACATTCACATAATCGAAATATATATATCAAAACAATGTTCAAATGTATACACTTCGGTCTCCCCATCCTTTCTATCTAGTTCCCCTCTTTCTCCTCTCTCTATCTATTTCCCTCTTTCTGTCACCTCTGTCTATCTAGTTCCCCCTCTCTATCACCTCTCTCTATCTAGTTCCCTCCTCTCTCTCTCTCCCAACTATTTATCTTCTGAGAGATACATTGAGTTCAATTAGGCGATAATTTTCTCTCGATAGGTTTTAACAGAGTTGGATAATCTTCACTTGATCGCTTAATTGTCTTGGTGAATTTTCCAGTTCATATGATAAAATGGCTGGAAAGATCGATCCACCTACCTATCTATCTATCTATCTATCTATCTATCTATCTATCTATCTATCTATCTATCTATCTATCTATCTGGGTGCAGACAGGCAGAGGAAATATAGAACACGGAATACGTTCGGTGCTTTTGATGGAAGCTCTCGGGAGATGGAACTGTCTCGTAAGATCCAACTGAATGAATGAAAACCAGTGTAAACCAGCGTAAACCAGCGTAAACCAGTGTAACTTAGTGTACACTAGCCAATGTTTAGGAAGTCAACCAATGGAATGTATGAATTGAAGAGTTATCAGAAAAGACTGGGTTGTTTGTAGCCAGTCTGGCAATATAGAAATATTTCTTTTGTTTGTTTCTGTGCAGTTGTTGTTGTTGTTGTTGTTGTTGTTGATGATGATATTGTTGTTACTGTTGTTGTCTAGTCTCAGGTGTGTGTCTCGATACTGTAGACCAACTGTTGATGATCAAAGATCTTCCATACAACACCATGTCGTCTTTTCTTAATTTCATTTTCAGTCAGACAATAAAAGTTCGGTGGATCGACAGAATCGGTAGAGTGTCGGAGAAAATGTGTAGCAGTATTTGTTCCAGTCCTTTACGTTTTAAGTTCAAACCCCACCCAAAGTCAACATTGCTTTTCATGCCTTCAGGGGTCGATAAAATAAAGTATCAGTCAAGTACTGGGATCCATACAATTAACTTACCCTTTCTAAATTTGCTGGTCTTGCGCCTAAACTAGAAATCCTTATTATACAGACATACAGGACGGAGGATTGGCAAATTCGGTAGAGCATCCAACAAAATGCTTTGCGGCAATTAGTTACGGTCCTGTACGTCCTGATTTTAAATCTCGGCATGGTCGTTTGTATATCTCGGTCACAAACTATCATCAAACAACAATGGAATGGTTGCTTCCGTATTCAACAAGAACAAGGAAGTACTATCATCAAAACGAGTTTCCTATCATTTGAAGGCTAAGATCTTTGATTCTTACATCCTACCAGTTGTGTTATATGGTCTTGACTGTGTTAATTGGACGACAAGGTCACTTCGGAAACTCTCTACATTCCAGAACCACATCATGAGACTTATGACTGGCAAGTGACTCAGCGACCGTATCTGTATCAGTGAGCTGGTGTTGACTGTGTTAATTGGACGACAAGGTCACTTCAGAAACTCTCTACATTCCAGAATCACATCATGAGACTTATGACTAGCAAGCGGCTCAGCAACCGTATCTGTATCAGTGAGCTGCTCAACATTACCAAACTTAGACCAATTACATCAATTGTCAAGTCAAGAGTACTCAAACTATACGGCCATATAAAAAGATCAACTCGTGGTGTGAGTAGGTTATGCCTGGAAGGAAGGTTGGCTGGAAAGAGAAGCAGTGGCTGGCAGCCGAAACGATGGCTTGATAATGTCAACTTATGGACTGGACTTGATCTTTGCTCTTTGAACTCTGCTGCTGGTGATCGAACTTTGTGGAGAGAGATATCTCATGTTGATGTGCAGTCTACAACTGGCGGAGTTTAGCGTCACAAGAAAAGGAAGATGGTCGTTAGCTTTGTCTTTCATCCTCGCGAGGTCGATAAAATAAAGTACCAGTAATGCACTGGGTAATTGCTGGCCTTGTGCCAAAAGTAGAAACAATTATTATTATCTTCACGTTCTGAGTTCAAATCTCGGCATAGTCGTTAGCTTAGCCTTTCATTCTATTGGGGGTAGATTTAATCGACTCTCCCTCCCCGCTAAAACTATTCTGACCCCTCCAAAAAATCAAAGGGTACTGAAGAGCGTCGTATGCTCTGTGTTCTGTGTGTCTGCAATTCTTCGTAATTGGCCAGATCTCTCCTGTACAAGGATGTCTCTGGATTTATGTTGTTCATTGACCATCAGTACGTCTTCCCGTGGTTTATATTAACGTCTTTTATGTTCTTTTGCTGGTTTTTTATCAGGTCTAATAGTAATTTTATACATGGGGTTTGCCTTTTTTTTTCTGTGGAAAATTTGAATACTCATATGTAATGATGGTTTTCATGAAGCAAATTTTGCAGACTGCTAATAACTTGTAGCCGAAGACCACCGGAAATATTTCTGCACCGTTGAGTAGCTTCTTCTTCGTTGTTGCCAAAAAAAGTAAACTCGAAGGAATTTTGGTTCTTCATTAGGCTGGGGGAGTAAACTGCCAATTAAATGGTAACATTGTCCTTGGATTTTAAATGGTATGAAATAACCATAGTCAGTATGATCTTTTCCAGCTCCAAAGGACGTCATCTGAAATGCAGCATTATACCGCATAACATTGCTTCTGAAGTGTTAAGCTTCGTTAGTATGGGTTGTAAGCAGTATACGAATAACAGGTGGACTGTAAGTAGTATATGGATAAAAGCTGGACGGTAGATTAATTTCAAATAGTATAAGTTTTTCTTAGTTCTGTAAAATCAAACACTGTAAAACGAATTTATAAAAGCTAATGCAATATTGTTAAACATTCCTGTAGATCAAAGGATCTATAGTTTAAGCCGTTTCTAGACATTTATGGAACGTTACTATCTCTCTCTCTGAATATCTAACATTTTAATTGTATCTGTTTGTATAACGGCCTATCTCTCTCTTCCAGCCTCCCCCTCCGTGTGTCTCTCTCTTTAGATGTGTGTGTATGTACTTGTGTGCTTCAACCAGCCAACCAACCAGCTAACCATGAAACATCTCTCTTTTATATTATATATAGATATCTATTTCAATACAAACTAAGCTATATCAGATTCTCTATTAATATACTAACCGTGACACTAAAACTTTCCTGTTATTATTATTAAACATTTCAAATTGTTTCCGTTTTCGTTTCGTTTCGCGTTCTTCGTTGATGAGATAAGAAAACCTTAGACGTTGCAGAC
>OZ024762.1:17673804-17681304 GCA_964016885.1 Eledone cirrhosa
CACTGGTCGCATGTATACATATGTACATGTCTCTATGACACTGCATTACAGCGTGGCAAACTTTTCCTGTAGGAATACCAGAATACAATTCTGTGCGGCTATTATCACGTGTATATCTTGCAGTACGTGGTCATCTTAAATATATATAGGAATAAGTAAATATATACTATAGAGGTGGGGGTGTATATTAGAGTGACAGTGGACATTAAATTGAGATATTATATAGAAACCGAAAAAATATGTCATGTTTTATTTGCTATCAGTGAAGTACATCATTTAATGTATACACACGTCCACAAATATAGGAGTTTTTTGTAGATCGTGTGTGAGTGTATGTATGTATATGTATATATGTATATATATATCTCTTTCCCGACATATATATGTATGCATATATATATATATATATATATATATATGTCTCCCTCGCCCGATATATATATGTATGCATATATATATGTATGTATTTATGTCTGTATGTCAGTCTGTCTGTCTGTCTGTCTGTCTGTCTGTAAGTAAGTATGTATGTATGTGTGTATGTCATCAGTCTGCCTGTATGTATGTATATATGTATATATATATATATATATATATATATATATATATATATTTAACATTTTCAACACTACTCCATCTATACAACCATACAACTGTTGTACAGTAATAGTTTTAACAACAAAATGGAGGCAGTCATTGCTATTTCTTGAGTAAATATATTCAAGGAATATTTATCACGCTGATTAATATGAGTAAATAGTTATAAATCATAACATCGTTGGTGGAAAGGTCGACAGAAGCGCTGCGTCATCACTTATAACTGCTTCAGTTAAACAATGAATCTGTTAAGTCATTCTTATATTCTCTACTGGTTACCACACGCATGAATAATAAATAATTCATTATATGTTATTTATGACTTTACGTAGTTAGGGTGCTGGACATGGTAGAATCGGTAGAGCGTTGGACAAAATCCTTTGCAGTATTTAGTTAGAGCCCCTTTTATGTTCTGAAATTAGGCAACAGTTTCAAACCAATCAACGGCAGTGATATCAAGCAAATCGAGTATCTTGAGTCCTGGATCATGGACTCTGAGAAGGATTTCACCACCAGAAAGGCCCAAGGATGGTCAGCTTGCAACAAGATGGATCGAGTTTGGCGCTCAAATCTTTCCAACCACACCAAGATCAGACTCTTCCAAGTAACAATTCAACCAATCTTGCTATATGGAAGTGAAACATGGACGCTTTCATCTAAACAACAAAAGCATCTTGATGTTAATTTATTAACTATTTCATTGAACCAAACTCAGTATAAGTTGGACACCCTGTATGTTATGTATGTATACTTGTATATGTACGCTTATAGAGATATATATATACCTCTTCATTTAATATATATATATATATGTCCTTAGGGCATCAACATACGTTAACCTCGGTCTTCTTCTTCTAGTGTGTCCATGTAGAGGCTCCCAAAGGAGCACTGAGTGCAATGTCAACTCTGGATGTCGGTGGGCATGTCCAGCCAACCTCAGTCTCCTCTGTGTCACTGTTGGAGACGCAGGACATGGCAGCGATAACGAGGGACAGAGATCGCTGGAGAGAACTCGTCCATGGATCTCGGGAATTTTACCCGCCTTAGATATATATATATATATATATATATATATATATATATATATATATATATATATATATATAGTGAGGGGTTAGAGAATAGGATTCGCAATCGTGAGGTTGTGAGTTCGATTCCCGGACCGGGCGACACTTTATTTCACGATGCTCCTTCTACCTGGAGTTGTGACCAATAGAGTATTAGAAATTGGTTATGGACCAATCATTGTTTCCTTGGTCTGATTTGACGAAGGTCGATCGACTGTATATTTATATATGTCCCAAGGCTCTGATACCATCAACACCATAAACACAGAGCTGACATATCTAAGAACTGACTAACTGCCTGATGAGGTCATAGCCATTCAATGGCTATCATCGAAATATATATAAAAGTAAATAAAGGATTATGAGTTCATGCAATTGACTTATGTTTCGTCACTATATATATATATATATATATATATATATATATATATATATATATATATATATATATATATATAGTGACGAAACATAATATATATATATATATATATATCTTTTCAGTCGACGAGAGTCAGCAGAAAAGTTCATAGGCTATTTATAAATGAGTGATGCTGAAGCTGTGAAATCTTGAATGCATTAATAACTTCATTGTATCTTTCCAGGGACTATGTTGAAAAATAAATTTCATTTGGTCATCCCATGAGGGAATCTTGGTCAGCTCATGAACTTTTCAGCCAACCGTCGTGTGTGTGTGTGTGTGTGTGTGTGTGTGTGTGTGTGTGTGTGTGTGTGTGTGTGTGTGTGTGTGTGTGTGTGTGTGTGTGTGTGTGATCAGGATGGATTCAGTTTGAAACTGGTTAGACCATTACACAATAAAGTACTCGATACTTGGAGTTGTAGAGTATGGTAATATAAAGGAGTTGGGATCCCCACGGCTGAGCTTCTGCTGTTTCAACAGCTAGATCGGAACTATACATATATACATATATGTGTGTGTGTGTGTGTGTGTGTGTGCGTGTGTGTAGGTCTGTGCGTGTGTGTGTGTGCGTGTGCGCGTGTGTGTGTGTGTGTGTGTGTGTGTGTGTGTCTGTGCGTGTGTGTGTGCGTGTGTGTGTGTCAATTAGCAGTTAAACATCAAAATGAGTGAGTTAAGCACTCTGTCAATCAGGAGTAATTATGTAACTCCACAACAGTAAAGACATGTCCACTGAAAATTAGAACCAAAAGCAAAGCGAACTGTTCCACAGTACAAACTGTATGTAAAATATAGACATTCACACACACACAGACACTCACACAAATACACAAGCGAATATAAGCGTATATATATATATATATATATATATATATATATATATATATATATATATATATATATATACGTGTACTGATACATACACAATACTTTCACACACACACACACACACACACACATATGTTCTGCAATAGCAAATCAACGAGCAAAATATAAAAGGTAAATGTTAAAGAGAATTATGTATTCTGTCAATCTTTCATAATAAAATCACAACCTCTACTTCACTGACTTTCCAGTTAAAACTAAAATGGACGCTTTATAACCTCTCTATTTTGCCTCCATTTTAATTCGCTTGTAATTTTGATTTGGCATTTATCTTGAGAGTAAATAAAGGACTTTTTTTTTACTTTCAATTATTTTAAATTGACAGAGGCACGATCTATAAATTAGCATAGTTTATCTCGTAACATTTTACGCCTAGTCTCTCATATTTTCGGTTAATATCGTATCATCTTTGTCGCTCTTTATAAACCGGCACGCCATTTGTGTCAATAAGTGTTATTAATTTCATTTGACACTTCGATATACAATGAATTCTAACTTAGGCAAAACATGGTAGATTAGCGGAGTCGTTAAAGCGTTAGAGATGGAATTAGGCAATTCTTTACAGTATTCGCTCTGGCTGTTCGCGCCACGAGTTCAAATCCCGTCAAGGTTAAATTTACTTTTCATTTTGCCAATGTCGTAAAAATAAGTACTGGGATCGATATGTGATCGGTTTTTTTCCTGCCCCTAAATTGCTGGCCTCGTTGCTATGTTAGAAAGAGTTTAGACACAAGAAGGGTGAACAGTTGAAACCTGATTATATTGACCCCAGGCGCGCGCGCACACACACACACACACACATATATATATATTGAGTATATGTTGGTTGTTTACCGACACCTCAGTATGCAGATTGGAGCACTTGACGAAGTACGCAGGGTGGTTTGTTTACTTTCGCCTAATGTAAAATAATTGTTTCTACTTTAGGCACAAGGCCAGCAATTACCCAGTGCATTACTGGTACTTTATTTTATCGACCCCGTAAGGATGAAAGGCAAAGTTAACCTTGGCGGGATTTGAACTCAGACTGTAAAGGGAGGTAACTATGCTAGAAAGCATGACGTCCAACCCTCTACCGATACTGCCAATTCACTGTAAAATAATTAAGTCAAATATGTAAAATTTGGCTTCGTTTATTATAAATGATAGATATACTACTATATATATATTTCGGTGACAGCCATCATTGGTGACAGCCATCATTGTCTGAGACCTCTTCAGGCAGTCCGAATTGGTGTGGGAAAGACAGGTACACATGTTGTTGAAGTGTGTTTTACTCCGTCAATACATCGATATGTCCAGCTCCTGGTTGTGTTGTTATTCCTCTGAGGAACTGGAATCATATGACTGTGTATGCATATATATGCATGTGTGTGTGTTTGTGTCTATGTATGTGTGGTAGTGTATATGTGTGTATGCATATATATGCATGTGTGTGTGTTTGTGTCTATGTATGTGTGGTAGTGTATATGTGTGTATGCATATATATATGTATGTGTGTGTGTTTGTGTCTATGTATATGTGGTAGTGTATATGTGTGTATGCATATATATGCATGTGTGTGTGTTTGTGTCTATGTATGTGTGGTAGTGTATATGTGTGTGTGTGTGTTTGTGTCTATGTATGTGTGGTAGTGTATATGTGTGTATGCATATATATATGTATGTGTGTGTGTGTTTGTGTCTATGTATGTGTGGTAGTGTATATGTGTGTATGCATATATATGTATGCATGTGTGTGTGTTTGTGTCTATGTATGTGTGGTAGTGTATATGTGTGTATGCATGTATATATATGTATGTGTGTGTGTTTGTTTGTGTCTATGTATGTGTGGTAGTGTATATGTGTGTATGCGTGTGTGTGTTTGTGTCTATGTATGTGTGGTAGTGTATATGTGTGTATGCATATATATATATATATACATATATATATATATATATGTATGTGTGTGTTTGTGTCTATGTATGTATGGTAGTGTATATGTGTGTATGCATATATATATGTATGTGTGTGTGTTTGTGTCTATGTATGTGTGGTAGTGTGTATGTGTGTATGTGTTCATGTCTATGTATATGTGGCAGTGTTATACATTGGTTGTGTGTGTGTGATGAAAATAAATAATTCTCGCCCACCAATACGAGCGGCTCTCATTCGATGACGGCAGCTCTGACAGTCACATGTCATTTGTAAGGAAGTGTCCACTAGTTACAACACTTTCATAACCCCCCACCCCCCACCACCCACCCACACACACAGATCACACACACACAGATACACACATAGAGACACACACAGAGACACACATAGAGACACACACAGAGACACGCACAGAGACACACATAGAGACACACACAGGCACACACATAGAGACACGCACAGAGAGTCACGTCCAGCTAGTTACAACACTTTCACCCCCCCCCCCCCCGCCACACACACACATAGAGACACACACACACAGCCACACACATAGAGACACACACATAGAGAGACACACACAGAGACACACACAGGCACACACATAGAGACACGCACAGAGAGACACATAGAGACACGCACAGAGACACACACACACACAGCCACACACGTAGAGACACACACATAGACACACACATGCGTACACATACACACACACACACATGTGCGTGCACACACACACAGACACACATACAGATACAGACATACACAGACGCAGACATACACAGACGCAGACGCACACAGACACACACGTGCATGCACACACACACACAAACACACACACACACATGCACACAGACAGAGACACACACAGATATAGAGACACACACAGATATAGAGACACACACGCGCGCGTGCGTGCACACGTACACTCAGACATACACTCATACACACGCGCACACTGACACGCACACACAGACATACGCACACAGATACATATACGCACGCACGCACATACACATCTCCCCCTCTTTCCGCTTTCTCCTCTCCCCCTCCTTCTCACTACATCTATAACCACACGTCTATTTTCCATTCTATATATCCAGAGAGAAAAATCCACTTAGAGCTCAGCATCTTTAGATTGACACTCCGGAAAATACGCTTGCGTCTGTATTATATATACATATATACATACATATATATATATATTATATATACACACACACACACACACACACACACACACACACACACACACACACACACATATATATATATATATATATATATATATATATATATATATAATACAGACCCAAGCGTATTTATATATATAAAAACATAAATATGTATATATTTATCTATATCTATACATATATATAAGCATATATAATATATACATATATATATATATATATATATATCAGGGGCGAAGGGTCAGTGCATGCAACGCATGCAGTGCATGCGTTATAGAATCTTGAGTTGATCAATTGCGTCGGTTGAAGCAAGCAGAATTGTGGCTGCTTACTAAAACGTAGACACATAAAAAGATAGCACGCACACATACACACACACACACACACGACAGCTTTGGGGCAAGCAGAATTTTCATTGCTTACTAAACCGTAGACACATAAAAAGATAACACACACACACACACACATGTCATAAGTCGATATGACATATGGAAATCAGTTGGATTATAACATCCATTGTAAACGGCAGAGAAAATGACCTTCCTACGATATATATGTAAATCATAGACAGTGTCTTTCATTAGAAATTAAGGACCGAAGCACTTGCATGAACTGGGCTTTCTCCTCTGAAGATCTGCTGTCCAGCTCTCCTCAGTATTTCCTACCACTGGTAAGGATATGATTAAGGCGTGTATATGTATGGACTCTGAAAAGGGTTTCGCCACCAGAAAGGCCCAAGCATGGTCAGCTTGCAAACAAGATGGATCGAGTTTGGCGCTCAAATCTTTCCAACCACACCAAGATCAGACTCTTCCAAGTAACAATTCAACCAATCTTGCTATATGGAAGTGAAACATGGACGCTTTCATCTAAACAACAAAAACACCTTGATGGCACCTACACTCGCCTGCTTCAACACATTCAGAACATAAGCTGGCGACATCTGACTTTGAGAGAGATATATGGCAATAACATTTGAGGGGAGGGGTAAAGTCGATTAAATTGACCCCCACTACGTTACTGGTACTTTATTTATCGTCCCACCAATGATGAAAGGTAAAGTTGACTCGGGAATGATATAAGACAACTTTCCTGCCGCCAGTAATGATTTCTAATTTAGGTAGAAGGCCAGAGATATGTCGATTACATCGACCCCCAGTAAGTAACTGGTACATTATTTTATCGACCTTGGAAGCAGGATTGGATTTAGACGTTGGGGGCCCCGGGGCACTTCTAGTTTGGAGAGCCCCTCATACACAAAAAATTAGAATACACACCAAATCCCCCAATTTTACATATCAAAGTTATACAGACAGGTATTAAATGCAAAAATTCTAACCAACCTAATAACTAAAAAGCCCAGCTGAGGGCACAAATAAATTGCTACAGCAGTCGCTGGTGGGGCCTCTCACTGCAGGGCCCCAGGGCAA
>OZ024762.1:17698804-17703804 GCA_964016885.1 Eledone cirrhosa
AACTCTCTTCATTTTGCCTTCATACCCCAAAACACATTAACACAAAATCATACATACATGCATACATACATGCATACATACATAATATAAACATACACACACCTATATATATATATATATATATATATATATATATATATATAAACGCGCACACCTGTATATATAAGGTATTAATTTAACAATGAAAATAATACCTAATATCTGACTCTGATTCTAAGGAATTAACTCACCGGAACACGGAACCTTTCTATGGATTTCACTGGATTACTCGCCATCGGATTACATTGAGTTCTATCTAGACCACATTGAAATATATATATATATATATATATATATATATATATATATATACACACATACATATACATATCTATCCACCATGCATCGAATACTACTCTCATTTGTGGTCTTCCCGGACTTAACAACCCAGATACTCATTATATGACACACACATACACACACACACACACACACACACACACACACACGCGCGCACATATATATATATATATAAAAAGTTTTATATAGAAATGGCTTCTACAGGGACTGTTTCATTCAAAAGAAATCACGAGGAAACGTGATGTTTATACTCTACTAATGTATTGGATTCCTTACAGTGGTTACCGCCGATTGAACCCGTGACTCATTATATATATATATATATATATATATATATATATATATATATATATATATATATATATATATACCTACAATTAAAACAACAACAACAGGTAAACGGTCTTGGGAACCACAAAACTGTAAAACATTTTTGGACAGAAAACGAAAGAAATCTTTTTGTTTGCCATAACAAATTACAAAATGTTAGAACTTCAAAATATATAGTCCTTTCTTCATGTTTACTTAAGCAACTTTTTCAAATGAAGGCTTGGTTGTCTTGTACCGCAGACAAAAACATTTTCAACTAAATGTCAGCGGGTTCAATACCTTTCCAATGATTCTATATATTATTGATTTTTAATTTTATTTAACAAATTGAAATTCTCACGCAAGGACAGACGCATATTTTACCAGAATTTGCTTCAAACGACTTCATTTTCTCTTTAATAATTTCAATATATATTTATATATATATATATATATATATATATATATATATATATATATATAGAGTGAGTGTGTAAATATATATATATATATATTATATATGTGTATTCCGGGTTCAATCAGGGGTAACTACACTAAGTAAGACACTCAATACATTGCAGAGTATAAATATTTAATATAGAAATGGCTTCTACAGGACTAGAACTGTTTCATTCGAAGGAAATCATCAGGAAAGCCCTGATGATTCCCTTCGAATGAAACAGTTCTAGTTCTGTAGAAGCCATTTCTATATTAAACATTATATTTTATACGCACACACACACATATATACATATGTAATGTGTGTGTGTGTGTATAAAATATAATGTTTAATATAGAAATGGCTTCTACAGAACTAGAACTGTTTCATTCGAAGGGAATCATTATTTTGTTTGTATATATATTATATATATGTATGCGTGTATTGAGTATATTTAATTATATTTAAGTTCATATATATCTATACTAGTTAGTACAGGAATGTACGTCTGGATGTGTATGTATATATGTGTGTATATATGTGTGTATATATGTGTGTCATGGTCGGGTCGTTGGCGACTAAACTGGCAACCCCACTAAGGTTTCTTGGTGAGGAGGGTGACTTTGGACATCCTGCAGGTCTAAAAATAAAACCTGTCAAAGGGCAATGGAGCTCTTAAAAGTCAATGGCCATCCAAAATCACCGGGAGAGATGACCCCTTAGCCTTTGTCAAGGCAGAATTCTAGGAGAAGGAAAACTCTGATATAACACCTGCAACCCTGATGGTATCCAATGATGTTGACTTGTTCTTCTTTTTGGTAAATATCATCTTGGTTAAGAGAGTGGGACTGGCTTTGTGCAGTGCCTTTGCTCACTATAAAAGCTTCATGGCACAGGCATTGCTTTATATCTGGAGATCTCTCTGCACTTGTCGTCACATGGGCCCAGCACTATGTGTCAATAATTGTCACAAGTGTAGTGTTGGTACCAGAGTTTTCAAGTCGCTGGCTGGACTAAAAAGTCACACTCGTTCAGCGCATCGGTAGGAGTTCTCCTACATGGATATAAAGTAGTGGCCGTACTCGAAAACGAGTTGGCAGCCACCATATATGTGTGTATATACGTATGTAATTGATTTTTATAAATCTAACAATTTTCTAAATTTGTCGTTGTTTTTATTGTTTTTACTACTACTACTACTACTACTACTACTACTACTACTACTACTACTGCTGCTGCTGCTACTGCTACAACAACAACAACTACTACTACTAGCCTTTCGCCAGCAATTTGCCCGGTTGTTCGGGGGAAGTGGCGGGTCAGAGACGGTGGCGGACTTCAGGCCATACCTCGACAGCTTGCCGCGCCTCTCGACGGCCGACGCTGAAGCGCTGCGAAAGTCCGATAACTTAAACAGCCGAAATTCTGGATGGCCCTGTCGGCTGTACGAGGCGCAAGTCACCCGGTTTGGATGGTCTGCCCTACGAGCTTCACGTAAACATGCCAGACTTGTTTTCCGATCTCCTGGAAGCGCTCTACTGCAACTGGCAGCAGAAGGGGTGTATTCCTAGTTCTGTGAGCCGAGGAGCAGTGGCGCTGATATGGAACGACGAGAACAAGAGGGACACATTAGACAACTTTAGGCCCTTAACTCTGCTCAACACCAGTCTGTTCCGTAGGACTTTCGAACCGGGGAAGATGGATAACTTCCAGAAATCCCTCGCCTGGCAGTGCTACCGGCAGCACTGCTGGTTCGAGATAAACTCTACAGGCACGGAAGTGCTGTCAGACAGACCTGTCTGAGATGCGTGCAGAGCGTCGAAACAGTTCTATACGCACTCGTCCAGTGTCCGTGCATTACTGACTTGTGGAGTTATGTCGAACAGCTGTTGTCGCGCGTAGAACGGATCCGGCTATCGGCCGAGTCCATAGTGAAGATCGACCCGCTGCCTTCTTTTGGCCAGGAAGGACAATTTTCCTTTGTCTAGTGGCAGTTGCGAAAGAGGTTGTATGGTGGACCAGGTTGAAAGGACTGAAGACAGATACTTTCTCTTCGGCCAATCTCTCACCTTCCTTTCCAAGTGAAACTTGGAAAGGAAGGTGAGGGTGGAGAGAGAAGTGCTGCCCCCGCTCACAGGATATTTGTTAAGAGGTGGGTGAATGTGGCGAGAATGGCCCGTGTGAATGGGCCTACTCTACGTATGCGCTTATTGGCTGGTTAATTTGAGGAGGAGAAGGGTACCCTTCCTGCGTGCCCTCGAAACGTCGGGTGGTTATCGCCCCTATTGGGGAACTTTCATTGTTGTATTCTTATTGTTATTTATATTTTTTACATATTATATATGTAAATCCCCACTGTCCCTCTCTTTGTATTGTCCCCTATATGTAGGCCCTTGTTGCCAATAAAGAACTTATTCATATTGTTGTTGTCGTTGCCATTATTATTATTATTGCGCAGTGGATTGACGGAACCCTTACATTCCCAGTTTAAATCAGACTGAAGTCAACTTTGTCTTTTTGTCCTACCAGGATATATATATGTATATATATGTATATATAACGAAGGAAATGTGGTAAGGAACCAGATGGACCATAACGCACCAAAGTACTCAATACTTAGGGTAGTAGAGTGGGTAATAGGAACGAGTAGGACCCCGACGGCTGAGCTCAAGCCGTTTCGACGGCTAATTCTGGACTAGCTTAGTCTGGACTATATATATAGCCGTCGGGGTCCTACTCGTTCCTATATGTATATATATATATATATACTTAAAAAAAAATGAAAAGAATGACTTAGAACTACAAATGAAGTCATTCTTTTCCTTTGGAACAAGTTATTGCTATTGCAAAGTTATACATACAGGAATTAAATTAAAAAACTCTAAGTATTCTAAAACTAAAAAGCCCAGCTGAGGTCTCAAATAAATTGCTACAGCTGTCGCTGGTGGGGTCCCATATTGCAAAGTGCCCGGGGCAATTGCCGCGCTTTGCCCCAGCCCCTCCCCCATTAAATCCGACCCTGATCCCAGTTCTTCCCTGTCACTTTCTCCTCTTCTCTGGAAGATATAGGCTGTGTTCAGCCCAGGAGCTTCGAAACTTATGTCCCTGTATATACGTGTGTGTATATATATATATATATATATATATATATATATATATATATATATATATATATATATATATATTAAAATAACAGATTAAAGTTTAAGCAAAGAATCGCTGCTTTCACCCTTAACGGGATCTTCTGAAACGTTAAGGGCGAAAGCAGCAATTCTTTGCTTAAACTTTAATCTGTTATTTTAATAAATATTTGCTCTACGGTTCTTATATATTTGATATATATTTATCCTTATCGAGCCCTCTTTGGATTTTAGTCTTCAAATTTATATATATATATATATATATATATATATATATACACACATATATATATATAACACTTTAGTCTCTGATCGAGACGAAGCGAGAGTATATTTGAATACGTATAAAAATGAGAAAACTCATCACGAGAACAACCGCTAAAACATTTAAATGCTGTCAAGGACAGCGATGGGCAAAAATACCACCGAGGACTGAGACCACCAGCTAATGGTCAACAGAAAAACAATCCACAAGGCGGGTGACAGGCTGATGAAATAGAGAACAGATTGAAAAAGGAGGATGTCAAGGAGAGGCGTTTGGGGCACTGAAGTGACTGTTAAAGACAAGTCCACACACATGTCCACCCTCATTAGCTCTCAAACCTGAGATCTAATGAGGGTGGGGCAGATGTGTGGACTTGTCTTGTACACTGCCTTTCGTTATTTCCTTCTTCCAGTCATTTCTGTATACCAACATACTTCTTGACCTCCTACTCTTTCAATCTTTTCTATATTTCCTCTGCCTGTCACCCACCTCGTGGACTGTCTCTCAG
>OZ024762.1:17708804-17713804 GCA_964016885.1 Eledone cirrhosa
ACACATAAACACATACACAACTCGACTGTTACCACACCAACACACACACACAACAACACACCAACACATACACAACTCTACTGTTACCACACCAACACACACACACAACAACACACCAACACATACACAACTCTACTGTTACCACACCAACATACACACACAACAACACACCAACACACACTCATAAACACATACACAACTCTACTGTTACCACACCAACACACACACAAAACAACACACCAACACACACACACAACAACACACCAACACACACACAAACACATACACAACTCTACTGTTACCACACCAACACATACACAACTCTACTGTTACCACACCAACACTCACACAAAACAACACACCAACACACACAGACAACAACACACCAACACACACACATACGCTACAGACAACAAAGAACAGTTTCTTTAAATAGACAATAACCTGCAGTTGTTAGGATTTTAGATTTCATTAAAAATGTTACTGAAATCTTAAAACACTACACCACTGCCACATGGTCACATACATGCATACACCACTGCCACATGGTCACATACATGCACACACCACTGCCACATGGTCACATACATACATAGACCACTGCCACATGGCCACATACATGCATACACCACTGCCACATGGTCACATACATACATACACCACTGCCACATGGTCACATACATGCATACACCACTGTCACATGGTCACATTGTAATTTACTAACCATGTATGTATGTATGTGTATATGTATGTATGTGTATATGTATGTATGTATGTGTATATGTATGTATGTATGTATGTGTATATGTATGTATGTATGTATGTATGTATGTATGCATGTATGTGTATATGTATGTATGTCTTAAGAGCTCCTTTGCCCTTTGACAGGTTTTGTTTTTAGTCCTGCAGGATGTCCAAAGTCACCCTCCTCACCAAGAAACCTTTGTGCATTGCCTTTGCTCACTATAAAAGCTTCACGGCACAGGCATTGCTTTATATCTGGAGATCTCTCTGCACTTGTCGTCACATGGTACCATGGGCCCAGCACTATGTGTCAATAATTGTCGCAAGTGTAGTGTTTGTTCCAGAGTTTTCAAGTCGCTGGCTGGGCTAAAAAGTCACACTCGTTCAGCGCATCGGTAGGGGTTCTCCTACATGGATATAAAGTAGTGGCCGTACTCGAAAACGAGTTGGCAGCCACCACCATGTATGTATGTATGTATGTATGTATGTATGTATGTATGTATGTATGTATGTATGTCTATGTGTATATCTACCAATACACCACAGCAGTTAACGATGACTTAAAGAAGTTCAACAAGTGATGTCATCTCACAGAATCTTCCAGTTTCTCTCTTTGATTTGCTGTGGCAACAACAACGACACCAACAACAACAACGACAACAACAACAACGTCAACAACTGCAACAACATTAACAACAATAACGACACCAACAGCTACAACAACAATAACAACGACAATAACAAATCCACAAAAAAGAAATTTCCAATCCAGTGTATCAATGTGCAGGCTCTTTCATTCCCTCGTTCCAGCGATCATATCCGAGATGTTCCGATAGATCAAAGGAAGATCGAGGAGGGGGTGTCTATGTCTAGGGTTCGATTTAGACCCTTGGGTGGGGTGGGGTGGGAGGCAATTCAGGTTTGGGGTCCTCTCATACAAAAAAAAAAAAAAAAAAAAATAGAATACACACCAAACCCTCCAATTTTACATATCAAAGTTAGCTTGGCGCAAGTAATTGAAATTTAAAAATTATACATTCAGATATTAAATTCAAAAACTCTAACCATCCTAAAATTCAAAAGCGCAGCTGAGGGCACACATAAACTACTACGGCTATCGCTAGTGGGCCCCCACACTGCAGGGTGCCCGGGACAATTGCGCCCTTTGACCCCTCATTAAATCTTGCCCTGTCGAGGAGAGAGTGACCATGTCAGCTTGCCACCTGGCGGATGATTATAGCGATCAGTCAAAGCGCGGAACATATGTATGTGCAGAGGTTGAGTGTCTGACTACACACTTGCGACACCAACTTCAAAGTCATTGTCTGATCTCGTTCAGACATTTTATATACAGTCTGAAGATATGTGACAAACATCCATACATCCATTGAACTTATGTAAGGTTGTCACAGGCAAGAAATGTATAATCCTGCCGGATTATATGCGAAGGGGACAGTTATAAACAAATAAATAAACAAGTAAATAAATAAATAAATAAAGAAAGAAATAAAGAAATAAAGAAATAAAGAAAGAATCATTCCATGTTTCAGTAATCATAAATTCCGATTCTTTCCATCAAATTGATAACAGAAATCTCTCTCCGATAAATCGCCCACTGTATCGATTACAGATTATCTATATATCGATATCACTTGACTGTGAGTTCATTACAAATGGGGTTGGCCCCCGCGTTCGCACACACACGCACACACTGTGTTTACACACACAGACATACACACACACACAAACACACACACACACACACACGCACACAGTGTTTACACACAGACATACACACATACACCCACACATACACACACATTCACGCACCGATATACACTGAAACACACAGTAACTTTACACACACACACACAAAGGCCCAGCCAAGACATGTACGACCACCACCACCATGTTGTAAGTACTCTGTCTACACAGCCCGACGTTAGGGGAAATTCTTCTCTGCTCTGGTGTAAACAGAAGCGAAACTAGGAAGTCCTTAGGCAACAATGGAACTGTTTCTCTTAAACTTAATTGTTTCTGCTTTAGGCACAAGGCCAGCAATTACCCAGTGCATTACTGGTACTTTATTTTATCGACCCCGTAAGGATGAAAGGCAAAGTTAACCTCGGCGGGATTAAACTTAATGAGGGACTCAATGTTTGGGGAGGGGATTGGCACCGCCAGGCATTTCTAAAGCACACAATCAAACACAAACTTATACACATGGACGTTTAGATGGCCAATAGTCAAGTGCAAGCATTTTTGACTCGGTTTAATATAATTAGAAGGGAGCAATGGTCTAATCCTTTTTGCCATTCGTAAGATAGATTACTGCCATCGGTGAATGTCGGAGAAGCATTATGTGGAGTATCGGTAGAGAGTCGGACGCCATGCTTTCCAGCATAGTTACGTCCCTTTACGATCTGAGTTCAAATCCCGCCGAGGTTGACTTTGCCTTTCATCCTTACGGGGTCGATAAAATAAAGTACCAGTAATGCACTGGGTAATTGCTGGCCTTGTGCCTAAAGTAGAAACAATTATGTGGAGAACAACGGACAGCAATGGATGACGTATTCAAACTTTGTTATGTTAGTAACAGGGGGAGTAGAAGGGTTAACTATCTTACCCTATTCAATCAGGCCAATCAAATGTCTAGTAATTTTTAAATAGTCATTTATCAAATATACACTCTTGACAGGTACAATGTGTCCGAATATGGAAGAGCCGAACATGGAAAAGCTGAACTCCCACCGTCATCGCGCCCATCTCTCTCACCTTTCCATCTCTCTGTAGAGTGAGCAAATGGGGGTCCGAAGTGCTGGCCGCCCCACTGCCCCGGCGCACAGAATGGAGAAGGCGTAGGATGGTAAGAGAGATGCGCTGGAACAGCCATATGGCACCTCCCACAACTGACTGTAACAGATACAGGGAGATGGTCACTGGCAAACATTTCTAAGGCCAACTAAAATGCCACGATGAACAACACACAACTAATCGTCTGGAGTAGCACCCCAATAACTGGGTGCATTAGTAACGGGAACTTGATATCTTTCTCTCTCTCTCTCTCTCTCTCTCTCTCTCTCTCTCTCTCTCTCTCTCTATATATATATATATATATATATATATATATACGATATTAAATAAATGGAAACTATATTTATAAAACCATATTTATTTCATTATATATATTTCAGGGATATCATATTAAAAATATGGTATGCCTTCATCAGACAAAATACAATATAAACAGTCTTATAAATAGATAGATTTGACATACCTTACAACTTCAACTTCCATTTAAAAAGTTTTTAAATGGAAGTTGAAGTTGTAAGGTATGTCAAATCTATCTATTTATAAGACTGTTTATATTGTATTTTGTCTGATGAAGGCATACCATATTTTTAATATGATATCCCTGAAATATATATAATGAAATAAATATGGTTTTATAAATATAGTTTCCATTTATTTAATATCGTAAATATACTCCAAATACTTGTTGAGTGCTTTTATATCAGTTATAAATATTTACTCGTTGTAACCCAACAATTTAAATAAAACTTTGCATATATATATATATATATATATATATATATATATATATATATATAGGAACGAGTAAGACCCCGACGGCTGAGCTCAAGCCGTTTCGACGGCTAATTCTGAATTAGCCGTCGAAACGGCTTGAGCTCAGCCGTCGGGGTCTTACTCGTTCCTATTACCCACTCTACTACCCTAAGTATTGAGTACTTTGGTGCGTTATGGTCCACCTGGTTCCTTATCACATTTCCTTCGTTATATATATATATATATATTTGGTGATGTAGTAGATTTGTGGGTGGTTTACTGAGGAAATTAGCATTATTCGCAGAGTATATACCATATGAAGGACAAAATGAGATTTTGACCTTCATATACATAGGTAGGTAGGCAGGTATGTATATATATATATATATATATATATATATATATATATATATATATATATATATATATATATATATTAAAATAACAGATTAAAGTTTAAGCAAAGAATCGCTGTTTTCACCCTTAACGGGATCTTCTGAAATATATATATATTAGTATTGGTGCTCTGAAATAGCGATGTATACATGAATGTATGTATAGTATATTTGGCAATATGCTGTATACTTAATTAAAAACATTTTGAAGACCATTCGCTATGAGTTTTAAAGTAGTGTCTCCGTCACTTACTTATTTTCGGCATATATATATATTTACGAGATTTGTCCCAA
>OZ024762.1:17721304-17723804 GCA_964016885.1 Eledone cirrhosa
CCATCGTGATAACGATAACTAGGAGATGGTGTGCATAGTTTATCGTTTATCACAGTCATCGTGTGACTTTTTAAACATTTTTGATCATTTCATTGGAATCTTAAAAATATATATTTGCTTCGCGGCTAAATTATTAAATATATTGTTATAAATATATCTTAGTTATTTTTAGGTGTTGTGAAAGCAACTTTATGACTTAAGTAGTTAGACACAGCATGGCCGAATGGTTAAGGAGTTAGCGCAACAATCATTAAGTTCCGGGTTCGATCTCACGGTATGGTAGTTTGGGCAAGTGCTGTTTACCATAACCTCGGCTCGACCAATATATTGTGTGTGTAACATTGGGCAAACCGGAAAATATTTGGAAGCCCGTCGGATGAACTGCACTGTATTGTACCTGTAATACAATAGGCCCGTCTTGTCACGTTGAATCTTTCTGAGAACTACATTAAGGGGCCCACACGTCTGTGGAATACTCAACCACTTGCTTTATAATTGTTTCTATTTTTGGCACAAGGCCAGAAATTATTCCAGTGCATTACTGGTACTTTATTTTATCACTTGCTCTATAATAAATACTATTGACTGTATCTGCCTATAAATCAAAGAGCCAGACTCGTCACAAAATTTATTTTGCTGAATCTCCCTAAGAACTAGGTTAAAAGTACACGTGTCTGTGAAATGCTTAGCCACTTGCAATTTAATTTCATGAATTTAATTTCATGAACAGGCTGTTGATGAATTTTTTGACCAACAGGATGAAAACTTCTTCACCACTGAGATCCAAGCACTGCAACACCGATGGAAAAAGTGTGTGGACCGCAAGGGGGGGCTATGTTGAAATATGAACCTCATTTGGTCACATTTGATGAGAGTATCTTGGTCAGCCTATGAACTTTTCAGCCGAGCCTATATATATACACACACACAGATATCCACGGTAAGTTGTGGGGTCTAGTCTGTATGAAGAACTCAATGTAATACATATGTTGAAAATGTTGTAGATTAAAATAAATCCCGGAAAACAATAAAACATTAAAAGGAAAACAGAGTCATGATATAAGTTAAAACAATGAAATAAAAAATCAAGTCATTAGAGATATACTTCACTGCTTTACGATCGTTTCTAGGTGGTGATAATACATCGTAACTATACTTCGTTATCGATCTATGTAAGGTTAGTTACAAAATATCAGATAAGGAGAATATTTACTTACATGCATATCACCAGCTGTTGTCAAAAGCAATTATAATTTTATTCAAAATTAGTAGTAAATTAGTATTATGTTTATTTCTATGACCTTATTTGGAGGTAGCAGATTGTTTTTTTCCATATGAATATATATATATATATATATATATATATATATATATATATATATATATATATATATATAATTGGAGATCAGTAAAATCAAATCTCTGGCGGTTTGCAAGTAAATTCGGCCTACTTATATGAAATGATGAGTTAGCAAAGCACTCGATAAGATAGGGCCTTAGAGTAATAACATACGTTTAAATAGCTTGACAAATCGAACATTGTGGTAGGCGAATCTAACACACAATATATACCAAAGTAACGATAGAAATAATCAGGTTATATATATATATCACTCACTGGCACTCCATCGGGTACAACGACGAGCTTTCCAGTCGATCCGATCAACAGAACTGCCTGCTCGTGAAATTAAAGTGCAAGTAGCTGAGCATTCCACATACACGTAGTTGTCAGATTCAGCATAATAGAGAAGATGACAAGCAGCGTGAAATAATGTGTCTTGCACAAAGACACAACGTGCCGCTGGGAATCGAACTCACCACCTTACGATTGTGAGCCGAATACTCTAACCACAAAGTCACATATTTCTATATATATGTATATATAATTATGTATGTATGTATGCATGTATGTATGTATGTGTACATGCATGTATACATGTATGTATGTATGTATGTATGTATGTATGTATGTATGTATGCATGTATGCATGTAAGTACATGAATGTAATTTCGTATCACAAAAGAATGACCCCTCGATATTTAAACGTATTTATGTATATATATATATATATATATATATATATGCGGAGAGAGAGAGAGACATACACACACACACATCCCCCGCTACACACACACACACACATATATATATATATATATATGTGTGTGTGTATATATATCCCCAAATAGCTTCCAAGTGTTATATATGGACAGAAAATGCTATCTTTAACTATAAAACAAACAATTTCATTAGCAGAAAGTCAAGTCAATGCTTTCTATTAACAGTGATATATCCAGCAGACACTTGTTTAAAATATCAATTACGCTGAGAAGACTTAGCAAAAGGGTTATCACACAGTCAACGACAATACACCACAGTTTATCATATAAGATATATAACCACACACAAAATTACACAAGCAACACAGCTAACAGCAATAAAACACAGTTTATCATATAATATATATAACCACACACAAAATTACACAAGCAACACAGC
>OZ024762.1:17733804-17741304 GCA_964016885.1 Eledone cirrhosa
TATATATTGTATTTTGTCTGATGAAGGCATACCATAATTTAATTTGGTATCCCTGAAATATGTATAATGAAATAAATATGGTTTTATAAATATAGTTTCCATTTATTAATATCGTATATATATATATATATATATATATGGGATAACAAGTTATCGTTATAGGTAATACAGTTAGAGGTTCTGAGTACTCAGCGTCGTGGATAGTTTTAACGTACGGCTTTGTTTGACTCAACAAGATGTTTCCATAGTTAGGTAGCGAGTTCGCAGTAATTTCTATGCAGGTTATACTTGGTGTAATAATAGTTAAAGAAAGGAGAGTAACATGGTTGGCTGTACAATAAGGGCTTTATTTAAAGTACTGACAATTGTTTCGTTGACATCAACAATTTTAGGATTTATTGCAAGTATTAACAAATGTTACATTGGTTCGGTGTATCTAAAAATCGCTATCCGCAGTGTTACCATGACAATCGATTTTAAGTACACACACACACACACACATATATACATATATAGTTACGTTATTCCGGGCTGAATCGGAGGTAACCACAGTAAGTAAGTTACTCAATACATTGCAGAGTATAACAGTTTTAATATAGAGATTCTTGATGATTTCTAAAGAATGAAACAGTTCTAGTCCTGTAGAATCTCATCTATATATATACATATATATATATATATATATATATATATATATATATATATATATATATATATATATATAAACAAATAGTAGAAAGGAAAAATGTTCTTTCAGTAGAAAATGTTGAAGAGATTTATTTTTTTCAGAGAGATAATAAAACATTAATTTATTTACAGAACCGGTTTCAGCATTAGATGCATTGTCAATTGCGGATATGCAGAATATTGTTAAGTTGCATATTTGTACAAATACTGATAATAATAATAATGATAATGAAGAGAATGAAAATAAACAGGGGAAGAAAGATTACTTTTCAAATACATGTTCATTGAGAAAAGTGAGGCCATTTCTCTGTCCATTCGACTCTGCTTACAGCTTGGTTGTAGCAGGGGCGCCCTAATAACCCACATCCACGAACCCGAACCTTCAATAATAACAGCAGTGAACAATACAACCACAGGAGACAACCCATCATCAACAACGATCACAACTACCTTAATCATTTTTTTAGACCCAGTACACAGACACAAGGAAACGAGATGACACAAGACATACAGGAGGGACCAAAAGTAATAAAAGTAATAAATTTAACCAATAAAGAACTAACAACAGACCAAATCAACATACTCTCCAAAGGGCTGAAATTTACCCCACCCCACCACCCACCCAACGCCCAAAGTACCCCGGAATGAAGGAGGACATTGCAGAATTCTGCAGAAAACTAAGACTTAGCGACAAGTACAATGAGGACGACTCGCTAGCTAGAAATAGAAGCAACTAGACCTAATCAAAAGGTCAGAACAAATTCCTTGACTAATTCTGCGAGCACATTACAAATTACCCATATCAACACCTACACAAACATAAACACAAGCCAAACCTCAACAAGAAAGAATGGGATGAGCTTAACAGTTTAAAGAATGATAAAACTTTAACAATCAAAGAGGCGGATAAAGGGAGTGCGGTAGTTTTTATGGAAACAGAATATTATACAACCTTATTACTCTCATCTTTAGAAGACGAAACATACTGCGAAAAGGCTCAACACTACAGCCAACAGAAAATTATGAGAAACCTAAAAACTCTAACAACCCTTTACAGAGAAGGACTTATCGACAAGGAATACAACTATATCACTGACTTCAAAGCAAACCCAGCCTTTTCCACGGTATCCCTAAGATACACAAAAGCGAAAAAATAAGTAAGGCATGCAAGGAAGCTGTAGACATACTCATCAATGTCCCCTCACCCAATGACCTCAAATTAAGACCAATAATAGTAAGTCCCGCTTGTGAAACCCACCGCCTCAGCAACTTCCTAGATATCCTGTTAAAACCATTCCTGAAACACATTAAAAGCTACACAAGGGACGACCTGGAAATGCTCAACCACCTCCCCCAAACACCTAATAATGAACATACCCTACTAGTGACTTTTGATGTAGTCAACCTTTATTCCAATATCCCACACAACCTAGGAATAGAGGCAATCCAATTCTAGTTAGAAAATTACCCCAATGAACTACCACACCGCATCATAAAAGAATTCGTAATAGAAGGGCTCAAATTCATCTTGGAGAATAACTACTTCGAATTCGATGCCAGATTCTACAGACAGAAATCTGGGACTGCCATGGACACGAAAACGGCCCCCTCTTGCGCCAACCTTGTTATGGGATACTTGGAAATCATCCTCTACCGAAAAGTACTAGATAAATACGGAAACTCCCTTCTACCTCCACATAGAAAAAAACTGGAAGAGATATCTGGATGATTGCTTCATCCTCTGGCATGAAAGTATAGAAAGACTTATTGAATTTAAAACACTTCTAAATGGACTCAACACAAACATTCAATTTACAATGGAATACAGCCATGAACAACTTCCTTTCTTCGACATCCTTATCAAGAAAACCAACAACAAAATAGAAACAGACATATACTATAAACCCACAGACAGTATTTTCCATTCAACTCATGCCACCCTAAACACACCAAAATGAGCATTCTCCACAACCTAGCCAAAAGGTTCTGCACAATAGTATCTGATAAATACACATGATACATACGACTAGAAGAATTAAAGAACACACTTATTAACAGGAATTACCTACCATCCCTAATCAACAATGGATTCCAACGTGCTCTAAAACTCAACATCCAGGAACTTAGACACCCCAAACCAAGGAACGAATCAAAACTGAAACATCTACCATACATCTCCACATACAACCCCCTTAACAATGAGGCATTCGACACCATCCTCCAGAACATACATTTACTAAAAAGATACCTAAGAATGACTCAAATCCTCCAAACGCACAATATCATAAAGATCAAAAGACAACCCAAATCAATAAAAAAACACCCTCACACAGACCGAACCTCACAATGAACTTCACAGTAAAAAAATGCAGAAGACCCAACAGTGGTATATGTATCAATCTAATAGAGGGATCGGAGTTCCATTTCAAACAAGGACAACACTTTACAGTTAAACACAATTTCACATGTGCATCAGAAAACCTGATCTATGTATTGACCTGCTCAGGTTGTCCAGAGCACTACATAGGACAGACCAAAAAACAGCCTCCGACAACGTATGACCGTCCATAGATCCCAAATGAAAATACCGGAATACAGAAAGATAGCACTGAGTGAACATATCCTGACCTGCGCATCTAATCAACAACCCAATTTTAGAATTTTTCCTATCTACAAATTTAAAGACAACGCTTCCTATTAGCAAGGAATCACAATTTATCGCCAAATACGAACCCCTTCTAAATGCTTCCACTTCGGACTAAACTAAAGCTGGCACACTTTATAATTAACACCCTAGACAAATTAGACCCTTTAGCAATGTATCCTTCTCCAAGATTCCAGCAACCTCTGACAACTATATAATTGTTTCTACTTTTAGGCACAAGGCCAGCAATAACCCAGTGCATTACTGGTACTTTATTTTATCGACCCCGTAAGGATGAAAGGCAAAGTCAACCTCGGCGGGATTTGAACTCAGATCGTAAAGGGCCGTAACTATGCTGGAAAGCATAGCGTTCGACCCTCTACCGATACTGTCGATCCACCGCCCTAGACCAAGCAACCACATAGAAACACCCGAATCAGCAAGTCCCGGAGGACTTCCACGAAGATAATCGGATAAATGGAAACATACAAATAATTGTATCTACTTTTGGCACAAGGCCAGCAATTATTTCAGTACACTACTGGTACTTTATTTTATCGACCCCGTAAGGATGAAAGGCAAAGTTAACTTCGGCGGGATTTGAACTCAGAATGGCAAGGGCCGTAACTCTACACAGATAATTGTTTCTACTTTAGGCACAAGGCCAGCAAATACCCAGTGCATTACTGGTACTTTATTTTATCGACCCCGTAAGGATGAAAGGCAAAGTCAACCTCGGCGGGATTTGAACTCAGATTTGAACTCAGATCGTAAAGGGACGTAACTCTACACAGATAATGGCATTTGTCACGACAAGTAATATACAAGGGGAAGCAACTGCTAAATATTAAATATTAATGCTCTCCCTTAGTAGTCGTATAGGAACATGCAAGTGTGTTTGGTGGCATCTTGACGTGTCCGAATGAAGTCGTGTCTAAGCAAACAGACATGAACACATGCACACACAAACATATACACACATATATTTACATATATATTTTTCACTCTCTTTCTCTCCCCCACTGTCTCTAAATTATATGTATGTATAATATAGAGACAGTATATATAATATAGAGAATATATGTATATGCATATATGTATATATGCATATACATATATATGCATATACATATATACATACATTCCCCTCCGGCCGATACACAATAAATATTTTTCAGATGTAAATGAAACCGCCTCGTTTTTTTTTGGCAGTATCGGTAGAGGGTCGGACGCCATGCTTTGACGCATAGAGTTACGGCCCTTGCCAGTCTGAGTTCAAATCCCGCCGAGTTTAACTTTGCTTTTCATCCTTACGGGGTCGATAAAATAAAGTACCAGTAATGTACTGCGATAATTGCTGGCCTGAGCGGCGTGCCAGTTTGAGATCGGTGTGGAATTTGGACCTTCGTAAAGACTTGAAGATCCATCTCTTCGTTGCTACAGTAGAGTCTGTGCTACTGTACCGGTCTGAGACTTGGACACTGACCAAGAAACTCACTCAGATGGTGGATGGGTGCTACACGAGAATGCCGAGGTTGGCTCTGAACAGTAATCAGTATACACTGAGGATGAAGAACTCAGAGCTGTATGGGAGCCTCCCAAAAGTCAGCTCAAAAGTGACACAGAGGAGACTGAGGTTAGCTGGACATGCTCACCGACATTCACAGTTGACACTGCTCTCAGTGCTCCTGTGGGAGCCCCTACACGGACACACTAGAAGAGGGAGATAAATGTTAAATAATTATATATATATATATATATATATATATATATATATATATATATATATATATCTATCTAAGGCGGGTAAAATTCCCGAGATCCATGGACGAGTTCTCTCCAGCGGTCTCTGTCCCTCATTATCGCTGCCATATCCTGCATCTCCAACAGACCAGTGTCTGTCCTTAGGGCATCAACATATGTTAACCTTGGTCTTCCTCTTCTAGTGTGTCCATGTAGGGGCTCCCAAAGGAGCACTGAGTGCAATGTCAACTCTGGATGTCGGTGAGCATGTCCAGCCAACCTCAGTCTTCTCTGTGTCACTTTTGAGCTGACTTTTGGGATGCTCCCATATATATATATATATATATATATATATATATATATATATAGAGAGAGAGAGAGAGAGAGGAAAAGGTATGACCCCGACGGCAGAGCTCAAGCCGTTTCGACGGCTATTTCTGGACAGAAATAGCCGTCGAAGTCATACCTTTTCCTATTACCCACTTTACTACCCTAAGTATTGAGTACTCTGGTGCGTTATGGTCCACCTGGTTCCTTACCACAATTCCTTCGTTATATATATATATATATATATATATATATATATATATATATATATATATAGAGAGAGAGAGAGAGAGAGAGAGAGAGAGAGAGAGAGAGAGAGAGAGAGAGGGGAGGGGGGAGTACATACACTTGAGAAGACTCATCCAGCAGTGGGCAGTGAAAAGATCATCGACTACCTTGACGAAACATGTGTTGGGGATGGATGGGGAGAGAGAGGGGGAGAGAGAGGGGCGAGGTAGAGGGGAGAGAGAGAGAGGGGAGAGAGGGAGAGGGGAGAGAGAGGGGATGATATGGGGAGGGGAGAGAGAGGGGAGGAGATGGGGATGGATGGAGGGGGGGTAGAAGGGACAGAGAGAGGGGAGAGAGAGGGTGGGAGGAGATGGGGATGGGTGGGGGGAGGGAGAGGTAGAGGGGACAGAGAGAGTGGAGAGAGAGAGGGGAGATAGGGTGGGAGGAGATGGGGATGGGTGGGGGGAGAGAGAGGGGAGGTAGAGGGGACAGAGAGAGTGGAGAGAGAGGGGAGATAGGGTGGGGAGAGAGAGGGAGAGGTAGAGGGGGAGAGAGATGTGGAGAGAGAGGGGAGATAGGGTGGGAGGAGATGCGGATGGGTGGGGAGAGAGAGGTAGAGGTAGAGGGGACAGAGAGAGAGAGGGGAGAGGTAGAGGAGACAGAGAGATAGTGTGGGAGGAGATGGGGATGGGTAGGGAGAGAGAGGTTTGTGGTAGAGGGGGAGAGAGATGTGGAGAGAGATGTGGAGAGAGATGTGGAGAGAAAGAGTGTGATAGAGAGATATAGAGAGGAAATGAGAAAGATATATAGGGTAAGAATCAACTCCAGTATTAGATTGGTCCTTTCTTTTTATCGACGTCGAAAGGACGCAAGGTATAGTTGACCTTGGCGGGATTTGAACTCAAAACGCAGAACATCCTATGCGACATTCTAACGATTCTCCCAATTCGTCGCCAATTATATAAAAATATACTTTTCCGTTTTAAGTATATTTGTCAAGGTTGTACTGAAAAGCATGGTTAATCCGTAACTCCTCTTTATAAAACAAAGGGAACTCTTTCAAAAATATAAAATGAGATTAGACGAATAAGAAAATATTAGAAACAGATGTTTGATTCTAGAAACAAACCTATTACCTACTTGCCAAAATGGAATGAATCACATCGTTCACACATACACGTAAGTATGTATGTATATATATACATACAGACACACACACGTAAGTATGTATGTATATATACACATACAGACACACACACGTAAGTATGTATGTATATATATACATACAGACACACACACGTAAGTATGTATGTATATATATATACATACAGACACACACACGTAAGTATGTATGTATATATACACATACAGACACACACACGTAAGTATGTATGTATATATACACATACAGACACACACACGTAAGTATGTATGTATGTATATATACACATACAGACACACACACGTAAGTATGTATGTATATATATACATACAGACACACACACGTAAGTATGTATGTATATATACACATACAGACACACACACACGTAAGTATGTATGTATATATATACATACAGACACACACACGTAAGTATGTATGTATATATATATACATACAGACACACACACGTAAGTATGTATGTATATATACACATACAGACACACACACGTAAGTATGTATGTATGTATATATACACATACAGACACACACACGTAAGTATGTATGTATATATACACATACATACACACACACGTAAGTATGTATGTATATATACACATACAGACACACACACGTAAGTATGTATGTATATATATACATACAGGCACACACGTAAGTATGTATGTATATATACACATACAGACACACACAC
>OZ024762.1:17746304-17758804 GCA_964016885.1 Eledone cirrhosa
GCATGGCGTCCGACCATTTAAACTGCCAATCCACCGATGCTATAATATAATATAATATAATATAATATAATATAATAGGATATAATATAATATAATATAACATATTATAATAGGATATAATATAACATATTATAATTGTTTCTACTTTTGGCACAAGGCCAGCAATTATCCCAGTACATTACTGGTACTTTATTTTATCGACCCCTTATAATGTAACATAATATGGTATAATATATTATATTATAATATAATATATATAAGGTGCTATATTATCAGTGCTACTTATTAAGGAAGACTCAACAATAACCGGTGTACATGGTATTCCGGGGTTCCCATGGCACGGTCTAATTCAGGGGTTCCAATGGCACGGTCTAATTCAGGGGTTCCCATGGCACGGTCTAATTCAGGGATTCCCATGGCACGGTCTAATTCAGGGGTTCCCATGGCACGGTCTAATTCAGGGATTCCCATGGCACGGTCTAATTCAGGGGTTCCCATGGCACGGTCTAATTCAGGGATTCCCATGGCACGGTCTAATTCCGGGGTTCCCATGGCACGGTCTAATTCAGGGGTTCCAATGGCACGGTCTAATTCAGGGGTTCCCATGGCACGGTCTAATTCAGGGATTCCCATGGCACGGTCTAATTCCGGGGTTCCCATGGCACGGTCTAATTCAGGGGTTCCCATGGCACGGTCTAATTCAGGGATTCCCATGGCACGGTCTAATTCAGGGGTTCCCATGGCACGGTCTAATTCAGGGATTCCCATGGCACGGTCTAATTCCGGGGTTCCCATGGCACGGTCTAATTCAGGGGTTCCAATGGCACGGTCTAATTCAGGGGTTCCCATGGCACGGTCTAATTCAGGGATTCCCATGGCACGGTCTAATTCAGGGGTTCCCATGGCACGGTCTAATTCAGGGATTCCCATGGCACGGTCTAATTCAGGGGTTCCCATGGCACGGTCTAATTCAGGGATTCCCATGGCACGGTCTAATTCAGGGGTTCCCATGGCACGGTCTAATTCAGGGATTCCCATGGCACGGTCTAATTCAGGGGTTCCCATGGCACGGTCTAATTCAGGGATTCCCATGGCACGGTCTAATTCAGGGGTTCCCATGGCACGGTCTAATTCAGGGATTCCCATGGCACGGTCTAATTCCGGGGTTCCCATGGCACGGTCTAATTCCGGGGTTCCCATGGCACGGTCTAATTCCGGAGTTCCCATGGCACGGTCTAATTCCGGAGTTCCCATGGCACGGTCTAATTCCGGGGTTCCCATGGCACGGTCTAATTCCGGGGTTCCCATGGCACGGTCTAATTCAGGGGTTCCCATTAGCACGGTCTAATTCCGGGGTACCCATGGCACGGTATAATTCAGGGGTTCCCATGGCACGGTCTAATTCAGGGGTTCCCATGGCACGGTCTAATTCAGGGGTTCCCAACTATATGTATCATACGGTCATTAGGAGAAACTCACTTAAAGTTAATTATTTATGTAGTGAACATTTTGGCATCTTTCAATTGAAATAGCAATCAATAACACTGTATGTAACTTCCTCTATCAGTATACATTGTACCGACGGCATTCTCGGTACCAGTTATTCACGGAATTTTCCTTACAACCTAACTAATAATTCTTCGTAGAAACCACCGCATATTTGCAGAATCGTAAATATTTCCGGCGATATTTTAATGGCTATTTTCGTGGCAATATATATTTTTTCATGCTTTTTAACGCTAAATCATTAAGAACAATATACCATATTTTCCGGCCTATATTTTACGTTTGTTTTGACGTTTATAAGCAGTTTTATGGATCACGTCCAATATTCGCGGCTTTTCGCTCTTCGGGGGTACAACTGTATTAAGTTTTTCTTAGTATCTGTAGTATCTTGTTTATTTACTTATATGAGTAGGTAATAATTGAAGAAGGAACAGTAACTTACAAATTTCCATGTCGACATAATGAAGCACAACTGTTTAACTGTTGAACCGAAGCGAGTATGTAATAATAACATTGAATGTAATTCCATGGCGACAGAAACAACTGTGTACTCCTCAAACTATACTTCGAACCTGTTGAATAGAATCGTGTACCCCTGTTCAGCTGAAGTATAATATAATAGGTACAAAACAGGAACACATATGAAACACGCGATTGTGATATGATTGGCTGTCGTTAAATAATTAAACAATGACACAGCACTTGTTAGATAACAATCAATACGAGTTCAATACAGGACAGTATCCAGGAAAGAAAATGTTAAGTTAACCGAGCTTATTTAGTTTTTAAAACAATTTACTTCGAAATGAGCAGGGGCTCCCAAATCTTTTTGGGTCATCGCCCACTTTCCCATGAAAACTATTCCACCACCCACCTGTATAGTAAATATTAAAAATAATACCAAAAATGTTTGGTAAAAGTTTGTTACTGGTTCCTTATTCCCATTTACCCTCCTGATGTTTTTTTTTATACAGGTTCTTTGCATATCTCCTTTGAATATTTGTTTCCGAGTAGCATATGTTGAAATATCTTCTTAATACTCAAAATCCTATATCGTCCACCAATCGCCTACCATTTTCTGTTCTAGAGCAAGTCGTGTCTTTTTTATCGACCTCGAATGGACGGAAGGCAAATTTGACCGCGACGAGATTTGAACTGAGAGAGCAGAGATATAGAGAAAGAATAGACCCCAGTATTTGACTGGTACTTTTCCATCGAATATATAGGTTCTTTGCATCTTATTTTCGGACAGCATATGTTGAATTACTTTCTTAATATTAAATATCCTATACCATCCACCAAAATATCAATCGCCCTCTATGTTCTGTTAAGTAACTCCCCGCCCACCCAGCAGTTGATATCACCCACCGGTGGGTGATATCACCCAGGTTAGGAAACCCTGTTCTAATTCTCCATTAGTCGGGGGACAAAACTCAACTTGTAACCGTTAGTTGTTGTACCATAATGTGACACATGCTTGTATCTGTGTGTGTGTGTCTCCCTCTCTTATTGTCAGTACGTCTCTCTCTCTCTCTCTCTCTCTCTCTCTCTCTCTCTCTCTCTCTCTATATATATATATATATATATATATATATATATATGTAATAAAATGGGGAGAAAAATACTGCTGGTAGCACATGGATAACATGTAATAAAATAAGTCCCTCATCAGTGATTTGCCGACGATCATAGATATTTCATTGCATTATATATATATATATGAAAAAGTATGACCCCCGACGGTAGAGCTCAAGCCGTTTCGACGGCTATTTCCAGAAATAGCCGTCGAAACGGCTTGAGCTCTGCCATCGGGGTCATACTTTTTCCTATTACCCACTCTACTACCCTAAGTATTGAGTACTCTGGTGCGTTATGGTCCATCTGGTTCCTTACCACACTTCCTTCGTTATATATATATATATATATATATATATATATATATATATATCACTCTCTCTTTCTCTCTCTATATATATATCACACACACACACTCTCTCTTTCTCTCTCTGTATATATATCTGTATATATATCACACACACACACTCTCTCTCTCTCTCTGTATATATATATGTATGTATATGTGTGTGCGTGTGTTTATTTCCTGACTGTTTGCCTATAGAGAAACGGTGAGCTTACAGAAGTCGTCTGAAGACCGGAATTGTTCTTGTTATTGTTGTATAGTCACCTTCCCCACTTTATCTCCCCTGTTTATCCACTCTCCTATTTGTTCCTGTTTTGTCCCATTTTACACTTCTTTCATTACATTTGATTTATCACATATTCCAACACAACACAGTACTCTCATCCCCCCCCCCCTCTCTCTCTCTCTATATATATATATATACGTCTGTATGTGTGCGCGTGTGTGTGTATGTATGTATGTAAAAGGTAAACAGAAATAAAAACGCATATATATATATATATATATATATATATATATATATACAATATATATGTATATATATGTTTGTATATATATATATATAATATATATACACACACCCACACATACACCCACACACATATATATATATATATGTATATATATATATATATACAGAGATGAATAGAAAGAGAGAGAAAGAGAGAGAGAGAGGGAGGGAGAGAGAGAAAACAGAGACAGTGAGATTATGAGAGAGTGAGTGTGAGGGTGTGAGAGTGAGTGAGTGAATGGTAATTAGTAAAAACAAACGAAAAGAAAGGAGAAAAAAAAAAATAAACAAAACAATGAAAACAACAAAGAAAAAAAACGAAAAAACAAAAAAACAAAAACAAAAAAATGCAAAAACATGAAAACAAGAAAAAAAAAATTTAAACAACATAAAAAGGAGAAACCTAGAAAATTGGTGAAAAACAATTTCTATAGGTTTCCGTTTTATTCTAGAAGATACATATGTTGGAAATATTAGGTTGGGGTGTGGGAGTGGTGAAATACTGCTGGTGTGAGAGAGTAGGGCGGAAATACAGAATGTTAGATGATAGAGATGATGGTGGGGGTGGGGGAGAGTGTGTGTGTGTGTGTATGAGAGAGAGACAGAGAGAGAGAGAGAGGGGGGGGGTGAGTGTGTGTGTGTATGTATGAGAGAGTGTGTGTGTGTATGAGAGAGAGTGTGTGTGTGTGAGAGAGAGTGTGTATGAGAGAGAGGGGAGAGAGTGAGTGTGTGTGTATGAGAGAGTGTGTGTGTGTGTGTGTGAGAGAGTGTGTGTGTGTGTGTGAGAGAGTGTGTATGAGAGAGAGACAAACAGAGAGAGGGGGGAGAGAGTGAGTGTGTGTGTGTGTATGAGAGAGAGTGTGTGTGTGTGTATGTGTGAGAGAGAATGTGTGTGTGTGAGAGAGAGTGTGTATGAGAGAGAGACAAACAGGGAGAGGGGGAGAGAGCGAGTGTGTGTGTGTGAGAGAGAATGTGTGTGCGTAAGAGAGAGTGTGTGTGAGTGTGTGAGAGAGAGAGACAAACAGAGAGAGGGGGCGAGAGAGTGTGTGTGTGTGTGCGTGTGAATGTGTGAGTGAGAGGGAGAGAGAGCGAAAGAGAGAGAGAGAGGGTGAGGGAGATAGTGAAAGTGTGAGAGAGGGAGAGAGAGAGAGAATGAGGGAGATAGTGAGAGAGAGAGAGAGAGAGAGAGTGAGAGAGAAAATAAGATAATTTATTTTTTTAAATTGAAAAATGGCCGATTATAAGACAAAATGAAAAATGTTTCATTCCGTAACAAATTGACTGCAGATTGTAACAGGACCGTTTTATGTCATATTGTGAGAGGAAGGAAGTGAGTGTTAAACTTCCGGTGTGTCTGTGTAGGTGTATGTGTGTGTCTGTATGTGTGTGTGTGTGTGTGTGTGTGTGTGTGATGTATATGTGTGTGTCTGTGTGTAGGTGTGTGTGTCTGTGTGTGTGTGTGTGTGATGTGTATGTGTGTGTGTATGTCTATGTCTCTGTGTGTGTATGTATGAGTGTGTGTGTGTGTATGTCTGTGTGTGTGTATGTGTGTGTGTGTATGTGTGTGTCTGTATGTGTGTGTCTGTGTGTGTGATGTATATGTGTGTGTCTGTATGTGTAGGTGTGATGTGTCTGTGTGTGTGATGTGTATGTCTGTGTCTCTGTGTATGTATGTATGAGTGTGTGTGTGTGTATGTCTGTGTGTGTGTGTATGTGTGTGTGTGTATGTACATGTATGTGTGTGCGTGCGCGCGCATATAAATTGTGTGAAAAACGCACTGATTTTCGTTACTTGTTTCAACATATTTTATCACTTCAAGATATGTTTTAAAATGTTGTTGTTATTGTTGTTGTTGGTGGTGGTGTATGTGTTGTTGTTGATGTCGTTTTTGTTGTTGTTGTTGGAGTTAGTGTAGGTGTTGTTGTTGGTGGTGCATGTGTTGTTGTTGGTGTCGTTTTTGTTGATGTTTCTGATGGTACTGTTGCTGTTATTGTCGTTGTCACCATATTACTAAATCCCTTCAAAACTAATTTGAAAATTAAAGGGAGTGGCTTTCATTAGAAATATGGCAACGAAAACGTTACAGTGTTTATATTTATCTAAAAACCTTCCACCAATAATTTTATGTCAGAATCTTTGTTAAGTTATGTTCCAAACATGATATAAATAACGAGAAAGTTAATAATTTTATTAAACCATTTAAATTCTTGATTATTTCCAAAACGAATTGTAGAAAATGACTTTCGTTAAAAATACGGTAATCAAATGGTTAATGGCAAAAGCGGTGTTTTCATTAGAAATATGGCAATGAAAGGGTTAAAGACATAGACAGTGTCTTTCATTAGAAATATGGTAATGAATGGTTAAACATAGGTAGTGCCTTTCATTAGAAATATGGCAATGAAAGGGTTAAATATAGGTAGTGTCTTTCAGTTAAACATAGGTAGTGTCTTTCATTAGAAATATGTTAATGAAAGGGTTAAACATAGGCAGTGTTTTTCATTAGAGATATGGCAATGAAAGGGTTAAACATAGGCAGTGGTTTTCATTAGAGATATGGTAATGAAAGGGTTAAACATAGGTAGTGCCTTTCATTAGAAATATGGTAATGAAAGGGTTAAACATAGGTAGTGCCTTTCATTAGAAATATGGTAATGAAAGGGTTAAACATAGGCAGTGCCTTTCATTAGAAATATAGTAATGAAATGGTTAAACATAGGCAGTGTCTTTAATTAGAAATATAGTAATGAAAGGGTTAAACATAGGCAGGGTCTTTAATTAGAAATATGGTAATGAAAGGGTTAAACATAGGCAGTGTTTTTCATTAGAGATATGGCAATGAAAGAGTTAAACATAGGCAGTGTTTTTTATTAGAGATATGGCAATGAAAGGGTTAAACATAGGCAGTGGTTTTCATTAGAGATATGGCAATGAAAGGGTTAAACATAGGCAGTGTTTTTCATTAGAAATATGGTAATGAAAAGGTTTAGATGTGGAAGAGTACAAGACGAGACGGCAGTTGGCTACAGGGTGAATTACCAACTTATTTTCAGCTGAATGATCCGGAGAAACCCGAAAAGAAGTGTTGTGTTCAAGGAAACAATACAGTACACATTCTTGGAATCGAACTCACGACCTTGTAATCGCGCGTCCTGTAATGTATCTATTATATACATCAGAAGCTGTCCAAAGTATTTCTTCAGTATTTGAAGGTAACATTACACATACACAAACACACAAAAGCACGCACAAACGATATTATGCTTGTATGTTTATAATAAATATAAGGTATAAATCCATTTCCTTCTGAAGACAACACACATCAGACACAAACATACAATCATATACACACACACACACACTTGACACATAAACACACACACAAACCTACAAAACACACACACACATACATGCACACCACACACACACACATACACGCACACAAATACACACACATACGAACATACAAAATATAATGGTTCATGTTTTTGGAAGGACTACTACTACTACTACTACTACTACTACTGCTGCTGCTACTATTACTACTACTACTACTGCTTCTCCTCCTACTACTACTACTGCTGCTCCTACTACTACTACTACTACTACTTCAACCACCGCCGCAGCCACCATCAACACCAACATTACTACTATCACTACAATAACCAACACACCACCACCACCAGCAACACAACACCACTACTACCACCACCATTACACCACCACCACCACAAGCACCACCACCACTATCACCACCACCAGTAACACCACCACCACCACCACCACCACCAGCACCACCACCACCACCAGCACCACTATCACCACCACCACCACCACCACCACCACTACAACCACCACCGCCGCCACAACCACCACCACCACCACTACCACAACAGTGTAAACTGTGACATACCAAAAATATTTCCTACACAATGTCTTGAAGTGATGGCACTGTGTTGAGACAGAGAGAGAGAGAGAGAGAGAGCGAGAGCGAGAGAGAGAGAGAGAGAGAGAGAGAGAGTATGTGGTGGTGGTGGTTGATGTAGTAGTGGTGGGGTAATGGGAGAGAGTGAGTGAGGGTGAAAGAGAGAGATAGGGAGAGAGAAGGAAACGGAAGAGAGAGAGAGATAATAGAATAGGGAGGAGAAAGAGAGGGGAGAGAGAGGGGAAAGAGAGGGGAGAGAGAGGGGAAAGAGAGGGGAGAGAGAGAGGAGAAAGAGGAGAGTGAGGGGTGATAGAGGTAGGGGGAAGGAAGTGAGGAAGGGGAGGGAGAAAAGGATGTGTCGAAAGTCACATGCTTCTCAGTGAATGTTTTTCAATAAGTAAAGGTGTGTGTTTATGTAACTTAACACCCTTATGTATGTATGTATGTATGTATGTATGTATGTATGTATGTATGTATGTATGTATGTATGTATGTATGTATGTATGTATGTATGTATAGGTATGTATGTATGTATGTATGTATGTATGTATGTATGTATGTATGTATGTATGTATGTATGTATGTCAGGGCGCTCTTCGGCGCTACTGGTAACATGTAACCCAGCACACCATAGTCGGGTCGTCGACGACTAAACCGGTAACCCCACCAAGCTTGCTTGGTGAGGAGGGGGATTTTGGACACCCTGCAGTATGAAAAACAAAACCCGTCATAGGGTGGAGGAACTCACAAGAGTCAACGGCCATCCAATAAAGTTTTGTTTTTTTGTGGAGCGTGAGACTCCTAGCCTTAAGACATCTCTATAGGAGGAGGTCACTCTGATATAAAACCTGCGACTTCGTTTGCATCCAATGATGTAGACCAGTTCTTCTTTGGGGCCAAATGCATTTCATGAGTGAAACAACATCACAAACACACGAGGAAAGAGAAAGGATCCTTAATACTTACATGATGATGTGGACTGACATCCTAAGACCAAACAGACGTACGGCCAATAACTTCCAGGCCTCTATCAATGACATACCACCCCTGTATGGACTCCGCAAAGACTATAAAACAGCTATTGACCCTATCACAGGACCACCAACAAGACCTGGGGAGCCAATATTGCTAGCAACTACAGAATCTCTTACATCCTCTCTATGATTGTACGTCCCATAATTAAGATGTCTCCAGATGTGTGTGACAGCAGAGAGGACCTCCTCAGTAGAATCAACGATGTAGAATCATTGATGTTGATTTTGCTGAGGAAAAATGTGTGGAGATAATCAGTGAGAGTGAAGTAGAGTTCTGTGACATTGACATAGACGAACTGGGCCTTCTACTTAGACGTATATGTGATAGAGAATATCTAGACAATTATGACCGTAACAGTTTCTGCTTCAGTAGATCAATAAGTGGTAGACCCCCCCCCCATAACTTCGATGGCAAAAAAGACTCCCATAGGAAGATGGAATGGGTGGACCAAAGCCATACAGACACCCGAGAACAATAATCAGACGAGAAAGATGATCGTACATGCGGTAGGGGCTAGTACTAAAACTACTCTAAAGGGCCACACATTCAAATTTAATAAGAAAACATACATCCAAGATGAAGGACCAGCCATCAGGAAAGGAGACTCAAAGAACGCCTAGTAGAGAACTCCTTAGCCTTCATCATGTACTCTCGTTGTGTAGATGACATTTGTATAGTAATAAAAACACCCTCACAAGAGAGTACCAATAAACCGTTGCATTTTTTCAGGGTATGTCAATATTTATTTATAAAACTAATCTATATTATATTTTATCTGATGAAAGCGCACCATAAACTGCTTTGGTGGCTCTTGAAATATGTATAATGAAATAAATATGGTTTTATAAATATAGTTTCCATTTGTTAATATATTGTTTATTTACTCCAATTTTGTTGAGTGCTTTATATCAGTTATAAAAATATTTTGCTGTTGTATCCCAACAAATTAAATATAACCTCTACATATATATATATATATATATGTGTGTGTGTGTGTGTGTGTGTGTGTGCAAACACATATACACGCAATACTAACAAGCATTCTACAACATCAGACAAAACTAATACAAACAGACGCGCGCACACATAGACACACACACACACATATATATATATATATATATATATATATATATATATATATATATATATATACAGACACAAGTACACGGCACTAACAAGCTTTCTACAGTTCTACAGTCTCAGGATAAAAGCGTCTGTGTGTATGTTTGTGTGTGTGTGTGTGTGTGTATATGTGTGTGTGTGTGTCTGCGTGTATCTTTGTGTGTGTGTGTGTCTGCGTGTATGTTTGTGTGTGTGTCTGAGTGTATGTTTGTGCGCGTGTGTGTGTCTGCGTGTATGTTTGTGTGTGTGTGTGTGGGGAGGCGATGTATGAATGTCTGTACGTATATGTCAATATATGAGAATGTGTAGTTATATGTCTGTGAGTGTATATAAGTGTGTGTATGTAAGTGTGTGTATATGTATTGTGTGTGTGTGTGTTTGTGAGTGTATGTAAGTGTGTGTGTATATGTATTGTGTGTGCGTGCGTATGTTTGTGAGTGTATGTATTGTGTGTGTATGTGTGTGTAAGTTTGTGAGTGTATATAAGTGTGTGTATGTGTGCGTGTGTTGTGTATGTGTGTATGTTTGTGAGTGTATGTAAGTGTGTGTGTATGTATTGTGTGTGTGTGTGTATGTTTATGAGTGTATGTAAGTGTATGTGTGTGTGTGTGTGTGTTTGTGAGTGTATGTAAATGTATGTATGTATGTGTATATTTGTGAGTGTATGTAAGTGTATGTATGTATGTGTGTGTGTGTATGTTTGTGAGTGTATGTAAGTGTACGTAAGTGTGTGTATGTGTTCAAACATCAAGAGTTGGGTAATATTTGGAATGTCTTAGCAACACATGAGTAAATGAGAAAAAACCCAACTAAAACCTAAACAAGAACAACTTTCTTATCATGTGACCAAATCTAAATAAACTTGTCAAAGTTCTCTTTCAATGGATCAAATGTATGTTTATAACAGGACTGGAACTGTTTTCTATATCTCCCTTCCACACTTCTACTGTTCTACACTTCGACAATCATCAGCCTAGTCTTCTTCTTATTATTATTATTCTTCTTCTCTAAATTATAACCATATCAGTTGGTATAGCCCTTGGTTGCGCAAACAACCATTTAACGGACTTTTATGTTTCAATAAAAGTACACCCCCCCCCCACACACACACATACACACACACACACATATATATATATATATATATGAAAAACAAGGGGAAGAAGAATACTGCTTGGTTGCACATGGATTACATATAAAATTAGTCCCTCATCAGTGATTTGCCAACCATCATTGGTATTTCATCGCATTAAAAATCAGATACCTCAGGTTGGTGCGAGCAATAACTAAAATAAGCTATTGGGACAAGTGAAACGCGTAAAGCGAGTGAGACAAGTAAACAACAGAAGGAAAAGCAAACCGAAGATATATATATATATATACAGTAGTGGAAGTTAGCTGCCCAGCAGAAGTCAATATGATATTAAAGATTAGTGGAAAGGAGAATATCTATGAAGAACTAATGAGAAATCTGCAGATATTCCACCCTGACTATACCTTCAGATTTATACCTGTGATTATTGGGGCACTGGGATATGTTAGTAACTACCTAAATACAAATCTTGAGAAGCTGGGCTTCACAGGAACAGAAAGAACACGACTATTTAGGAAATTACAAGTACAATCCATTAATGGAACAGTAAAAATCTGAAAAACATTCCAAAAATTCTGCATCTAATAACTGCATATACACATGTACAGATACAAAACATATACACATGCATACATATAACTGAAAACATCGACATCCACGAATACAATAACATCCATACAATAATATCCATACCTGCACACACATGCAGACATTCAGGCATGCATACATATCTACCTAGTTGATGTGTAACTCCCAATGCGAAAGTCTTGTATCTATGTTAGAAACTGACTCTCTCTTTATTGGTAAAAATTTATAAAATTATAAAACCAGAAGAAAATACATACAGAGAAACGCGTGTATGTATGTATATAGGTAGGGTAAGTTGGGTGTAAGTAGGTATGTATGTATGTATGGTGCTACTGGTAACATGTATCCCTGTACAACCTGTCTCATGGTCGGGTCGTTGGCGACTAAACTGGCAACCCCACCAACGTTTCTTGGTGAGGAGGGTGACTTTGGACATCCTGCAGGACTAAAAACAAAACCTGTCAAAGGGCAAAGGAGCTCTTAAGAGTCAATGGCCATCCAAAATCACCGGGAGAGATGACCCCTTAGCCTTTGTCAAGGCAGAATTCTAGGAGAAGGAAAACTCTGATATAACACCTGCAACCCTGATGGTATCCAATGATGTTGACTTGTTCTTCTTTTTGGTAAATATCATCTTGGTTAAGAGAGTGGGACTGGCTTTGTGCAGTGCCTTTGCTCACTATAAAAGCTTCACGGCACAGGCATTGCTTTATATCTGGAGATCTCTCTGCACTTGTCATCACATGGTACCATAGGCCCAGCAATATGTGTCAATAATTGTCACAAGTGTAGTGT
>OZ024762.1:17788804-17791304 GCA_964016885.1 Eledone cirrhosa
ATTATAGAACAGGATTGTATCTTAATGTAAAACTAACTGATAAGCGGGTGTATAAGAAGTTTGTGGAATGCGCGGAAATGAAAATATCGATAATGAAATTAACGAAAGGAAAGAGGGAAGTACGAGCAATCAATATTGTTTATGCAAATGCAGGTACAAACCAGAAGTAATGGCTTATCAGTAACTTCAGGGGAGAAGATCATTTTCAGCCCTAGACAAGATGAAAGGAAGGAAGAGTTATACAGTCGAGTACAAGAAAAGAATTGTGGAGGATTCACTGTGCAAGAATCTTACTATTTTCTGCAAAGAAAAGAATCTGGATCTCCGAATGGTTCAAAGATGGAGAATCGACTACGATAAACTCAGTCAGTTGGACGAGGGAAATGCAAAGAAACGTAAGCGTGGATCTGGTCGACAACCGATATTTCTTGAGCTGGAAGACGCCATCTGTGAATGGATTGCTGAAAGAAGAGCCAGAGCTTTGGTTGTTAACAGGGCTGATATTCAAACATTTGCCCTTACAAATGCACTAGAGATTGGTATAGTTCCAGAAGAATTCAAAGCATCCAAACACTGGCTGGATAATTTCCTTCTGCGACACGAATTTTCTCTGAGTAGATCGACAACACTGTTCAAACTGGACGATACTGAGATTATTAAACGTGCCCTCGCATTTAAGTCTTATGTTGATAGAATAGACTTTTCTAACTACCGTCTCTCCAACATGATTGCTATGGATGAAACAGCAGTATTCATGGGTCAAAGCTCTCAATCTACAATTGATCAAAGGGGTGCGACGTTGATTTACATTCCATCCACTGGTTACGAAAGTGCACGAGTTACGTGTATCTTGGCAATTCGTCTCGACGGAAGCAAAGCCCCACCTCTTATCATCACTATAGGCAAGAAAGATAAAATTGAACGCGTTTCAGGTTCTGGAAACTGAAAAGGCGTGGTGCACACAGGCAGTTTTAAGGAAGTGGGTCGATTTCATGCTGCCATTGATTTTGCGTGGAACCCAAAGAGGTCTCATAGTCTGGGATTCAGCCAGCACGCACCGCGCCAAAGATATGAAGAACTTTCTTGCAGAAAGAAGAATCGATCAAATCATGATTCCCGCAGGAATGACCGCCTATCTCCAGACCCTTGACATCGCACTGAATAAACCATTCAAGGACCATCTGCGCATGCAAATAAATGACTACATCGAAAACAGAATGGCGAGAAATGAGCGGGGAAATTTCGTGAAGCCCAGCCTTCAAGAGATCGTGACTTAAGTGGGAAATTCATGGAACAAAATCACAGATAGCTGTGTGATGAATGCACTACGAGCATGCTATCTGGATAAGAACTCTCCATTCAATTCGGCCTCTATCGCTTAACATGAAAGGTAATTGAGTCACAAGAAAATTCCACAGGTACCATTGAATCCACTGATTTGGAAAACAATGACATTCCAGAGCAGGATGACATAATTATTTTTGATGACATAATTATTTTTGAATAGTTCATTATTTCGCTCATGAGTTTTTGAATTAAATGGCGTGTTAATTTTTAATAAATTTGATCTTTCAAGTAAACGTTGCGCGTAAATGCCGATTGTTTTTTCGTAATTTCCAATCATTTAGTGAATTTGTAATTTTCAGTTTCGTAGTGTCGTCTTTTCGGTATTTGAACCCCTCCTCCGAAAATAAGCCGTAGTGGTACATTTCGGAGTAAAAATTAATATAAGCCATGGCTTATAATCGGGGAAACACGGTAGTGGTGTTGGTGGTGTTGGTGGTGTTGGTGGTGTTGGGGGTGTTGTTGGTGGTGGTGTTGGTGTTCTTGTTGGTGTTGTTGATGGTGATGTCGGTGGTGTTGTTGGTAGTGGTGTTGGTGGTGTTGATAGTGGTGTTGGTGCTGTTGTTGGTAGTGTTGTTGGTGGTGATGTTGGTGGTGTTGTTGGCGGTGTTAGTAGTGCTGTTGTAGTGGTGTTGGTGGTGATGTTGTTGGTAGTGATGTTGGTGGTGTTGTTGGTAGCGGTGTTGGTGGTGTTGGTAGCAGTGTTAGTAGTGATGTTGGTGTTGTTGGTGTTGGTGTTGTTGGTGGTGTTGGTGATGATGTTGGTAGCGGTGTTGGGGGTGATGTAGGTAGTGGTGTTGGTGGTGTTGTTGGTAGTGGTGTTGGTGGTATTGATGGAGTCGACTGGAAAAATTTAGAGAATTTACTACTTCCTTTCTCCCCTCCAGCCCCAACCCCCTTTCAAGTATAATTGCCCCCCCTCCACCCCCCAGACACCACAATCCTCCTTCCCCTCCACCCCGGACACCACATGTCACCCCCTTCTCCGCCAGGACACCATCCCTCCACCCAAACACCACACACCTCCACATATATATATATATATGTATATATATGTATATATATATGTATATATATACATATACATATATATATACATACATCTATATATATACATATATATATATATACATATATATATATACATATACATATA
>OZ024762.1:17793804-17796304 GCA_964016885.1 Eledone cirrhosa
CACCATTAACAACAACAGCAACCACACCACCACCAACAACAACACCACCACCACCACCACCACCACCACCACCACCACCACCACCACTAACAACAACAACCACACCACCACCACAAATTCAACACCACCAACACCACCACCAACAACAACAACCACACCACCACCACCAACAACAACCACACCACCACCACCACCAACAACACCACCACCACTACCACCACCACAGACCTCCAATACAAACCCACACCCAATGTAAACCTCTAATTGCGTTCCTTCTTACCACAAGAAAGACATCTTTGGGGTAAGTGTCGGGTTAGGGTAGGTTGGTGAGAGGCTTGGATGGGTTGAGGGGGTGGGTTGTTTGTGGGGGTGGGGGTTGGTGTAGGTGGGCTGGTAGAGGAAAGGTGTGGGTTGGTTGGGTTGCTTGGCTGGTGTGAAGGTGATCTTGGATAGCTGGGGAAGTCGAGTGGTGGGTAGGATGGTTTTAGGAAGGGTGTGCTGTGTTAGGTGGGTAGGGAGAGTTTTAGGAAGGGATAAGAGTGGTTTTAGGGTGGGTGGGATGTGTTAGGTGGGTAGGGTGGGGTTAGTGTGGGTAGACTGTGTTAGGTGGGTAGGGTGGGTTTAAGGAGCGGATGAGGGCGGGTGGAGTGTGTTAGGTAGGTAGGGTGGGTTTAGGGTGGGATTAGAGTGGGTGGGGTGTGTTAGGTGGGTAGGGTGGGTTTAGGGCATGTGGGGTGTGTTAGGTAGGTAGGGTGGGATTAGAGTGGGTGGACTGTGTTAGGTGGGTAGGGTGAGATAAGAGTGGGTGGGATGTGTTAGGTGTGTTGGGTGGGTTTAAGGAGCGGATGAGAGTGGTTGGGGTGTGTTAGGTGGGTAGGGTGGGTTTATGGTGGGCGGGAGTGTTAGGTGGGTTTAGGGTGGGTTTAGGGTGGGTTGTTTCTTTTGCATTTAAACATCTGATTACATGCTTGGCAGTTTTCACAAAGGATGATGGATTACATCGGGTAAAATGGAGGGGTGGAGAAATATTTAACTTCACCACTGACATCACCACAAACAACAAACACCATCACCACCACCACCGACACCATCAGCATCACCAGGACCACCCTACTCCCACCACCACCATCAACATTAACACTACACGACCCAGCACCATCACAAACGTCACCAATGTCACCAACACCACTAATAACATCTATCTATCTATCATATCTATCTGTTTGTCTACACTCACTCTCTCTCTCTCTTTATATATATATAAACATAAACAAATAAATAAATATATAAACAGACTAAATGAAGATGGCGTAAACATACGATGCAACGGGAGGAAACAATAGCACCACTGACGATGTTGCAGATGTGCAACGAAAGAACTTTGATAGACTATATATATGTGTTTGTGTCTATATTGTATCTGTATTTTTGACCGTTGGTCAGTCAATGGCAATATTGAGGACCGAATAAATTAAATTAACCGATATAAAAGACACAGAAACGAAAAGCGAAAACCAACCAAACAGTGAGTGTGTTCTGTTATTAATTCTGGCAATATTACACATATGACCCTCCCCAAGTATAACAATATATATATATAATTGTTTCTACTTATGGCACAAGGCCAGCAATTATCCCATATATATATAGTGCAAATTTGGACGGGAATGAAACAGAGAGGCAGACAAATAAAGGTTTATTAGGTTCACGCTCTTGAGAGTGGGGGCGAAATTTAAAGTAGAGACAAATACATTGATGACTTAAGGAAAAATGTAAGAAAAGGTACAAAGGAATAAGGATGAACGGAAAAAAGGAATTATAAAGAAAATAAAGGAAAGAATATATATAAAGGAAAAAAGGAATTATAAAGAAAATAAAGGAAAGAATATGTATAAAGGAAAAAAGGAATTATAAAGAAAATAAAGGAAAGAATATATATAAAGGAGAAAAGGAATCATAAAGAAAATAAAGGAAAGAATATATATAAAGGAAAAAAGGAATTATAAAGAAAATAAAGGAAAGAATATGTATAAAGGAGAAAAGGAATTATAAAGAAAATAAAGGAAAGAATATATATAAAGGAGAAAAGGAATTATAAAGAAAATAAAGGAAAGAATATATATAAAGGAGAAAAGGAATTATAAAGAAAATAAAGGAAAGAATATATATAAAGGAGAAAAGGAATTATAAAGAAAATAAAGGAAAGAATATATATAAAGGAAAAAAGGAATTATAAAGAAAATAAAGGAAAGAATATGTATAAAGGAGAAAAGGAATTATAAAGAAAATAAAGGAAAGAATATATATAAAGGAGAAAAGGAATTATAAAGAAAATAAAGGAAAGAATATATATAAAGGAGAAAAGGAATTATAAAGAAAATAAAGGAAAGAATATATATAAAGGAGAAAAGGAATTATAAAGAAAATAAAGGAAAGAATATATATAAAGGAGAAAAGGAATTATAAAGAAAATAAAGGAAAGAATATATATAAAGGAGAA
>OZ024762.1:17806304-17808804 GCA_964016885.1 Eledone cirrhosa
CCTGCTGTGATGGTTTCCATTCTCATGAATCCTTACACACACACACATATAACACAAACACACACATACACACATATATATATATGATTGTATTTCTTTCTCTCTCACACACACACTCTCTCTCTCTCTCTCTCTCTATATATATATATATATATATATATAGAAAGAGAGAGAGAGAGATATGCAGTTGTCCTCCAGTATTCGCGGGTGTTACGTTCCTAGAACACCCGCGAAGAGTGAAAAACCGCGAATATTGAACGTGGTCCATAAAAATGCCTATAAACGTCAAAACATAACAAAATACAGGCTAGCAAATACGGTATATTGTTATTAATAATTTAGCGTTAAAAAGCGTGAAAAAATATATATTGCCACGAAAAAAGCCATAAAAAATCGTGGAAGATATTTACAATTCCGCGAATTTGCACTGGTTTCCACGAACAATTATTAGTTAGGTTCTAAGAAAAAATCCGCGAATGTCGGCGGCAGACTGTGTGTATATATATATATATATATATATATATATATATATATATATATATATATATTTCGTTTCTGAATTTGTTTAGCAAGATTCTTTATTGGCAACATGACCCTCCCAAAGTATAACAATATATATATATATATATAGTAATAATAATAAAATTGAAGACTAAAATCCAAAGAGGGCTCGATAAGGAAAATATATATCAAATATATAAGAACCGTAGAGCAAATATTTATTAAAATAACAGATTAAAGTTTAAGCAAAGAATCGCTGCTTTCACCCTTAACGGGATCTTCTGAAACTAACAAAGTCAATCTGTAAACGCAGAACTGGATATTTCAAAAAACGTTGCAACCGGAGGAAGACAGGTAGACGATACTTTGGTTCGTGGTAACGTTCGCTGGCAAAGAACGGGGAAAAACGAATAATACGTCATTAATAGGAGCGGTGAAAACCAATTACGCGCAAAGACAAAACCACGTTTATGGTATAAAAGAGGTCGTAGACTAATGTTCTCTTAGGTGGTGCATAGAGACGTTCTCTGGCAATGAACGAAAAAACGAAGATAATAAGTCATATGTGGAGCGTGGAGAACAATAGCACGCAAAGACAAAACCACGTAAATGGTATAGCAGAAATCGTAGACTAAAATTCTAACTAGGAGACCAAATGAATCTATATATATATATATATATATATCATTATAAGAAAGTGACTGAAATATATTCATACACACATAAGTGTGTACTAAGACATATCAAACCTTAGAACTAGAGTCATTGTACACTGAAGAAGGCTCGATTTTCTTCTTCTCTGAATTCTATCTTGAGCTGTTTTTAGAGACAAGTCATGTTTGATTTTGTATCATTCCTGACACCCTTTACTTTGAAAGTAATAATAATTATATATATATATATATATATGTATAATATGCAAAGTTTTATTTAAATTGTTGGGTTACAACGAGTAAATATTTATAACTGATATAAAAGCACTCAACAAGTATTTGGAGTATATTTACGATATTAAATAAATGGAAACTATATTTATAAAACCATATTTATTTCATTATATATATTTCAGGGATATCATATTAAAAATATGTTATGCCTTCTTCAGACAAAATACAATATAAACAGTCTTATAAATAGATAGATTTGACATACCTTTCAACTTCAACTTCCATTTAAAAAGTTGATCAACTTTTTAAATGGAAGTCGAAGTTGAAAGGTATGTCAAATCTATCTATTTATAAGACTGTTTATATTGTATTTTGTCTGAAGAAGGCATAACATATTTTTAATATGATATCCCTGAAATATATATAATGAAGTAAATATGGTTTTATAAATATAGTTTCCATTTATTTAATATCGTATATATATATATATATATATAATTATATATATATATATATAATATATATATTATATAATATATATATATATTATATAATATATATGTATTATATAATATATATGGTTTTTTTTCAATCAATCGACTTTCGTCAAATCGGACCGAGGAAACAATGTTCCGTTGGTCTTTCCAGTTGCTAATACTATCTATCGGTCGCAACTCCAGGTAGAAGGAGCAACGTGAAATGAAGTGCCTTGCTCAAGGACATAACGCATCGCCCGGTCCAGGAATCGAACTCACAACCTCAAGATTGTGAATCCAATTCTCTAACCACTCAGCCACACGCCTTCACAATATATATATATATATATATATTATATAATATATATATAATATATATATATTTTGATTGCCCTGATGAGTCCTTAATAGGACGAAACATTGTCGGCTAATAAAAACTTTTGATGTATTAAAGGATTCTTTGTTTTACTCTCTTAATATATATATATATATATTATATATATATATATATATTATATAATATATATATTATATATATTATATAATATATATATATATAATATATATACGCCCCTTTACGGACTGAGTTCAAATCCCGTCGAGGTTAACTTTGCCTTTCATCCTTACGGGGTCGAT
>OZ024762.1:17818804-17821304 GCA_964016885.1 Eledone cirrhosa
AAACGTCTTCATTCGTTCGTCGGACGAGGCAATGAAGACGAACGAATGAAGACGTTTCTTTCGTATTCGCCTTATTCGGGAAACCTCTGGTAATGAGGTAATTATATTGTATTGTTGTTTTTTATACATTAAATTTTGCTCTGGTATTTACATAGAGCACTCTTCACTCCTATGACTTTTTCTGTTTGCAACGGAAACTTCAATACATATATATATATATATATATATATATAGTTATGTAATAAACAACATAAGATAATTATTTCATTTACCAGTGGTTACTTGAAAGCAAACAAATTTGCTTTCAGTCATCAGAATGAAAAAGTCCTGGTGTTTTTATTGAATGTTGTTTATTACATAACTAATAAGCTCTGTAACCTACATAGAGCACTCTTTTTTCCTGGACCTTTCCGACGGAATTACTTCATTTACACACACACACACATATGTATGTGTGTGTGTGTGTGTGTGTGTGTGTGTGTGTGTGTGTGTGTGTGTGTGTGTGTATATATATATATATATATATGAAGTCTAAAGTCTGTCTCAAGCCCGGGGACTCACGTGGCCGGTGGCTATCTTAAGTTATTGTCATTAAGCAACTGAGAGTACAAGACACCCTTATGGGGGTACGCCAGAGTGTATGGATATAATTAAAAGATGAATGTAAATACGTTTGTGCGTATGTGTCTATTTGTCTGTCTGTATATATAGTTTGATATCATTACCAAAACATTGCTCAATAACTCATACTAACTAATTGTGTACTCTGCATGATAAGTACAGTCCCACAATTGCAAGATTTTAATCTCATTGAGTGAGTGGATGAGGGCTAGAGATCGTTGAAATAAATTAGGTGACTTTTGTATCATGGAATATATGCGCAGCAAGTTCAGATGGACTGGACACGTCACCCGGTTCACCGATAATTGGTGGACCCGCGCAGTTGCCGAGTGGTACCCGCGCGACCGGAAACGACCACTCGGAAGGCCTCCACGAGGGTGGAGTTACAATTTGAAGAATACGATTGGGACTACATGGATGAGGAAAGCACGATCCAGAGAGGAATGGACGGCGTGCTGTGACCAGCGGCGCTGAATGGACGCCCGTCAGACTGGTCGGTCAAGGTGATATCTATCTATCTATCTATCTATCTATCTATATATATATATATATACACATGTAAACTCGGATATCTGAAGAGGTGTCGATTAAGAGTCGGGATCCGATCGCCTGGTCAAACCCGATCTGATCGATATCGAAAAACATTTATTGTATTCAGCCATGTAGGGCGATACAATTTTTTGTTTATATATATATATATATATATATATATATATATATAAGTTAAGCATAAGAAATTATTATGTACTCTTTCATTTCTACGCACGTTTCATTGCGGCCATAACATCACATTTATTTGTAGAAAAACTGGAAATTACCAATTAACAATTATCTACATCATACGTGTTACACACTAACCGTATATCTTAAGGATAATGTGCGTTGGGCTTCTTTCATTTTATCAAAGGAAATAGTGAAGTACTTCACCATAACTACATATTATATATATAAAAGAAAAAAAGGTTTTTTTAAAATGAAATAAACGAGATATCCTACACGAGTGAAAGTATAAGGAAAAGAAATCGAAAATGCAACTGGAGTCTTTTTAAGAATATTTATTTGTTTCCTTTACCGGTTTCACAGTTCTTATGCTTTTCAAAAGAACTGTGAAACCGGTAAAGGAAACAAATAAATATTCTTAAAAAGACTCCAGTCGCATTTTCGATTTCTTTTCCTTATATATATATATATATATATATATATATGTATGTGTGTGTGTGTGTGTGTGTGTGTATGTGTGTGTGTGTGTGTGTGTGTGTGTGTGTGTGTGTGTGTGTGTGTGTGTGTGTGTGTGTGTAAAAGGTAAATAGAAATAACGACACAATCGGTACAGTATATGGAAGGGATATATTAGGTTAACGCTTGATATAGCAGGAAGAGGGTCTTAACATTTCGGATGCCAGTCCTTCATCAGAAGAAAGAATGAGAAATAAGATAGATTGATGGGACGGGCGGGTTGGAATTGGAAAAAATGTCTTTATATATATATATATATATATATATATATATATAAAATGTCTTTATATATAGAGAGAAAAAAATGTCTTTATATATATATATATATATATATATATATATATATATATATATATATATATATATATATATATATATATATATATAAAATGTCTTTATATATATATAGAGAGAGAAAAAATGTCTTTATATATATATATATATATATATATATATATATATATATATATATATGTAAGTCTATAAAGTTAACTGTCTCTAATACGTAAACATCTCAATGAAAGGATATTAATATTTGATCTACGCAGTGAAGTATTAGAATATATTAAACTAAAGCCAAAATCTCATTTTGGGAGGATATGTATGTATGTATGTTATCTCTTTCTCTTAATTTCGAGTATAT
>OZ024762.1:17841304-17846304 GCA_964016885.1 Eledone cirrhosa
GATGGTTCTATCGCCAGGCACTGCACGGTACGGTACATTTGAGTGTGGCTTAATTTACAAGCCAGCTTGTGGACCGACCAGACATGGTAGAATGCATGAAAATACACCCCCAGCTAGTATTGCCAGGTGAGACAGGCAGTTCAAGTGTCACATCTGTGAACGTACCTGCAAAATAAAAGTGGGTCTGAACAGTCATTTACGTGTATATGATCATGCAATGTTCAATGAAGGGATGGCACTCTCCACACAAGAAGTAGCAATCAGCATATATATATAAATATTTGCTCTACGGTTCTTATATATCTGATATATATTTATCCTTATCGAGCCCTCTTTGGATTTTAGTCTTTAAATTTATTATTATCACTATATATATTCTCTCTCGTCTACGATTTCACAGAACTTACGTTCACCGAATTCACAGACTAGATCCCTTCTTCCTCCCGTTAGACCTGTACGGAATTCCTTCCTTGCTCACATTCCAACCAGGTTTGATGGTCTTTATTCTCTCTCGTTCACGATTTCACCGAATTTAAATTCATAGAAATTTGGGACTTGACTCCTTCTTCCTCACTTTTCGTTGCTTCACCATCTTTGTTTGTTTACACTGGTGTCCCCTTTATTTACGTGTCCCAACGACTTTTTTTAGCCGTTGCTCGCACCAACCGGAGGTATATGGTCTTTAAAGCGATGAAATACCAATGATTGTTGGAAGATCACTGATGAAGGACTAACTTTATTTATATATATATATATATATATATATATATATATATATATATATATATATATATATATGTATATATATATATATATATATATATATATATAAGAGGCTGTTTGCATAATTACAAACGAATCGAATATTATTGGATTGGCAGTATCGGTAGAGGGTCGGACGCCATGCTTTCCAGCATAGTTACGTCCCTTTACGATCTGAGTTCAAATCACGCCGAGGTTGACTTTGCCTTTCATCCTTACGGGGTCGATAAAATAAAGTACCAGTAATGCACTGGGTAATTGCTGCCCTTGTGCCTAAAGTAGAAACAATTATTAATATTTGAAAAACTCAGATTACATTTATTGTATTCACCCATTTAGAGCGATAATTAGTTGTTAGTTGTTTGAATGTGACAAAGCCGGTCATTAATCCCTCGTATACATGAAACTGACTGATCTACCTGTTGATATGCAAATCTGGCTGATCAGTGGGTCTTCTAATATGTAGATCTGACTGATCAGCCAGTCTGCTAATATGCAAATTAGGCCGACCAGTCACTGTATATTTCTGAAAATATATTTTTTCACTAGCTCTGACAGTTGGCAGGTGATCAGTAAACTGCACTAATGAAGGGTAATCGCCCAGAAACATTACTGTCTGCGGTTCTGTATACATGCCAGCACAAGAGCCAGGATTAGGGGTTTATTCTACTGACATGGCTTATAAAAGACGTTGTTTACATAATTGCAAACGAATCGATTACTATTAATATTCGAAAAACTCATTATATCTATATTCTTTTACTCTTTGACCTGTTCCATCCTTCCGGCTGAGCCCATGCTGGGGCACCGCCCTATATATATGTATACAGAGAGAGAGAGAGAGAGAGGAAGAGAGAGAGAGAGAGAGAGGGGGGAGCATAGTATATATGTTCAATCTTTAACATACAGATGTTAAAGACGAAATAAATGGTAAGAAAATACCAACACACCACCACAAAAACAACTACCACCACCCCCACCCACACCACACGTACACCCCCACCTCACCACCACCTCACCACCACTACTATAACCACCACTACCACCACCACCACCACCATCACCACCACCACAACTATCACCATCACCATCACCACTATCACAACCACCATCACACCACCAACACCACTATAACCATCACAAACACCACTATAACCATCACAAACACCACTATAACCATCACAAACACCACTATAACCATCATCATCATCATCATCACCGCTGCCACCGCCACCACCACCATCACAACTATCACCACCACCACCACTATAACCACCGCCGCCACCACCACCACCACCACCACCACCACCACCATCATCATCATCACCGCCACCACCACCACCATAATACAATCTACTAAAGAAAACATTGACAATAGTGACACAGGAATCTTTTTGGGGTTTGAAAAGATATTTTCGACTTTTTCTTCCCATTTTTTTTTTCGGAGGGAGGGGGAGGGGGGATTTTGCCTGTTTGTTGTTGTTGTTGTTGTTGTTGTTGTTGTTGTTGTTGTTGTTGTTGTTGTTGTTGCTGCTGTTGTTGTTGTTGCTGCTGCTGTTATTGTTGTTGCTGTTGCAGTTATTGTTGCTGCTGCTGCTGTTGTTGTTGTTATCGTTGCTGTTGTTGCAGTTATTGTTGCTGCTGTTGTTGTTGTTGTTGTTGTTGATTGAAGATTGGAATGAGGAGGGGAGGGAGGGACTATCATTCAACAGGCGAGAGACGTTGAATAACAGTCGAAAGAATGTCTCCCATAGCAACATCTGCCTCTTCCCCTCCTACCCTCTCTCCGCTCTTCTTTCCTCCCACCACCACCCTGCTTTCCTTCCCTACCCTCCAACCACCCTTTTCCCCCCTTCCTACTCCTCTACAGTCCCACCATCAACTTTGTACCCCTTCCTCCTCCCCTGCCCTCTTACCACCACCCTTGTTCTCCTTCCTCCTTCCCATCCCTCCCACCACCACCTTGTTGCCCTTCATCCTTCCCTCTCCTCCCACCACCACCTAGTTCCCCTTCCTTCTCCCCTGCGCTCCCGCCACCACCCCTGTTCCCCTCCCTTCTCCCCTAGCCTCCAACCACCACCCTAGTTCCCCTTCCTCCTCGCCTAGCCTCCCACCACTACCCCTGTTCCCCTCCCTTCTCCCCTACCCTCCAACCGCCACCCTACTTCCCCTTCCTCCTCTTCACCTTCCTCATCCTACTCCCCTAATACCACAAATGTTTCCCCAGCAATTTGGAGCGAAGAGGAAAGTCGATTAAAGCGTCTCCAGTACATTACTGGTACTTTATTTTATTGACCCCGTAAAGATGAAAGGCAAAGCTAAGCCCGACAGGATTTGAAATCGTCAGACAGTATGCTTTGTGGCTTAGAGTTACGGCCTTTTACGTTCTGAGTTCAAATCCCACCGAGGTTAACTTTGCTTTTCACCCTTACGGGGTCGATAAAATAAAGTACCAGTCACGCACTGGGGTCAATTTCATCGACTTTTCCCTCCCCCCCCAAATTGCTGGCCTTGTGCCTAAATAAGAAACCCTTCCTTCTCCCCTGCGCTCCCGCTACCACACCTGTACCCCTCCCATCTCCCCTACCAAATTGCTGGCCTTGTGTCTAAATAAGAAACCCTTATTATTAGAACAGTGGGCTGGCAGAATCCGTAGAGCGTCAGATAACATGCTTTTGCAGCATAGAGTTATTTCCCTTTACAATCTGAGTTCAAATCCCGCCGAGGTTAACCTTGCCTTTCATGCTTATGGGCTCGATAAAATAAAGTACCAGTAATGCATTGGCATAATTGATGGTCTTGTGCCAAAAGTAGAAATAATAATTGTTTCTACTTTTGGCACAAGGCCAGCAATTACCCAGTGTATTACTGGTACTTTATTTTATCGACCTCGCAAGGATAAGGCAAAGTCAACCTCGGCGGGATTTGAACTCAGATCGTAAAGGGACGTAACTATGCTGGAAAGCATGGCGTCCGACCCTCCACCGATACTGCCAATCCACCGCCCTTATAGAAATAATAATAATAATTGTTTCTACTTTAGGCACAAGGCCAGCAATTACCCAGTGCATTACTGGTACTTTATTTTATCGATCCCCGTAAGGATGAAAGGCAAAGTCAACCTCGGCGGATTTGAACTCAGATCGTAAAGGGACGTAACTATGCTGGAAAGCATGGCGTCCGACCCTCTACCGATACTGCCAATCCACCGTGTATAATTGTTTCTACTTTAGGCACAAGGCCAGCAATTACCCAGTGCATTACTGGTACTTTATTTTATCGATCCCCGTAAGGATGAAAGGCAAAGTCAACCTCGGCGGATTTGAACTCAGATCGTAAAGGGACGTAACTATGCTGGAAAGCATGGCGTCCGACCCTGTACCGATACTGCCAATCCACCAATAATAATTGTTGGCCTTGTGACTAAATCAGAAAGCATTGTTATCGTTCTATTTTATGATAAAAATGTCTGAGACTGAGAGACAAAGAAGCGAAGGGACGGGCAGAAAACATGAAATAAAATGAGAAGAAATAATATGACGATTATTTCATTGTTCGGAAGGAAAAAATATGACGTTGATGGGTAATAAGAAACGTTGAGTCACTTTTGTTAACACATGTTATATATTCTCTCCGACTACATATTTGGGTAGCAATGACTATATATGTATATATATGTATGTGTGTGTGTGTGTGTGTGTGTGTGTGTGTGTGTGTGTGTGTGTGTGTATATATATGTGTATATATATGTATGTATATATGTATGTATATATGTATGTATATATATGTATATATATATATGTATATATATGTGTATATATATGTATATATATATGTATATATGTATATATATATATATATGTATATATATGTATATATATATGTGTATATATATAGATGTATATATATGTGTATATCTATGTATATATATATATATGTATAGATATATGTATGTATATATATCTATATGTATATATATATATATATATATATATATATATATATATATATATATGTATATATATATGTATATATATATATATGTATATGTATATGTATATATATATATATATATGTATATATATATATGTATATATGAATATATATATGTATATATATATATATATGTATATATATATATGTATATATATCCACCTACCCCCCACTCTCCTGAGCGTGAATCTAATAAACATTTGTCGTACTGCCTCTCTGTTCTGTCCCTGTTCAATTTTTTATTA
>OZ024762.1:17851304-17853804 GCA_964016885.1 Eledone cirrhosa
ATATTTCGTTTCTGAATTTATTGGCAACATGACCCTCCCAAAGTATAACAATATATATATATATATATATATATATATATATATATATATATATATATATATATATTTTTTATATATAAATATATATATATATATATATTTTATATATAAATATATATATATATATTTATATAATATATTTATATAATATATATATAATATATATATTATATATATATTGTATATATATTATATATATATATATATATATATATATATATATATATATATATATATATATTATATATATTATATACCTATATTATATATTATATATATGTGTGTGGGTGTGTGTGTGTGTGTGTGTGTGTATGTGTATATATATATATATAAGAAAATGAGGTTTTTTTAAAAACAAAACAAAATGTCCTACACGAGTAAAAGTATAAGGAAAAAAATCGAAAATGCAACTGGAGTCTTTCAAGAATATTTATTTATTTACTTTACCGGTTTCACAGTTTTTCAAAAGTAGAATTGGCTTCTTTTCCTTTATATATATATATATATATATATATATATATATATATATAACCAAAAGTTAAACAAGATTCATTGATTAATCAATGAATATAGTTTTACCATAGTTTAGAAGCACTCAACAGCTAATTTATGGAGTTATTAATATTAATTCAAATATTAATAAATATAGACATTCATGTAATCAAATATATTTTATTATATATATTTGATTATATGAATGTCTATATTTATTAATATTTTAAATTAATATATATATATATATATATTGTTATACTTTGGGAGGGTGATGTTGCCAATAAGAAACACACGCACCAGTTGCTTTCACTTCAATTTATTATAATAAATTTATAAATTTCTGGTTGGTTGGTTGGTTCCACAACCAGATAGTTGTTTATATATAGTCATAGTTCTTTCGTCAGACACTCTGTGACCTCTTCAGTGACTGGGGATTCCTTTCTTTGTTTCTGTGCCTCTCCTTTGTTCTGTCCTACGCCATTTTGTTTCTGTGTGTGTGTTGTGTGCTCAGTCTGCGCATGCGCCACATCATCAGCACACAACACACAACACACACACAGAAACAAAATGGCGTAGGACAGAACAAAGGAGAGGCACAGAAACAAAGAAAGGAATCCCAGTCACTGAAGAGGTCACAGAGTGTGTGACGAAAGAACGATGACTATATATAAACAACTATCTGGTTGTGGAACCAACCAACCAACCAAAAATTTATAAATTTATAAATTTATTATAAATTTATTATAATAAATTGAAGTGAAAGCAACTGGTGCGTGTGTTTCTTATTGGCAACATGACCCTCCCAAAGTATAACAATATCGGTTTCAACACACGATTTCAGATAAAGAATCTTGCTAAACAAATTCAGAAACGAAATATATATATATATATATATATAACGAAGGAGGTGTGGTAAGGAACCAGATGAACCATAACGCACCAGAGTACTCAATACTTAGGGTAGCAGAGTGGGTAATAGGAAAATGTTTAACCCCGACGGCAGAGTTCAACCCGTTTCGGCGGCTATTTCTGGCCCAGAAATAGCTGGAGAAACGGCTTTAGCTCTGCCATCGGGGTTAAACATTTTCCTATATATATATATATATATATATATATATAATGATTTCTCCCGAATGAAACAGTTCTAGTCCTGTAGAAGCCATTTCTGTATTTTATATATATATATATATATATATATATATATATATATATATATATATATATATATATATATATATACATATATATATATATACATATATACTTACACACACGCACTCACTCACACACACATTCATATATTTGCTACGCAGTCATCACTATGCAAATGTTTATATTATTAGTCGATCAGTATAAATAATAGTTGTAATTAAAATACCCCTGGAGACGAGAGAGAGACAGGGGGGGAGAGAGAGAGAGAGAAAGAGGAAGGGGGATAAAGAGGGGGGGCTGAGGGGGGAGAGAGGGAGAGAGAGTAGCGAATTCCTTATAACTGAACTGATATGGGGACGGGGCTTCGTATATCTGACGAAACCTTCATTCTACACCACGAAAAAGTTCCTTTCCCAGGGACAGGCCTATGCAAGGTCTTTATTTTTGAGGAAGACCACACATGGGGCCAGGATTTCAGGTCAGTCTCATTGATTATGGTTTGCAGGGTTAGTGGCTAAAGTTGGGTCATAGAGGTGATTTATGGTTATAGCTATTGCTAGTGGTTAGGGCTGAGGGTAGAAGTTAAGGGTTAAGGGACATGGCTGTTAAAAGTTTTGTTGTTCGGGTTAGTACTTAGGGGTAGGATTCGATGTGAGCGTTAAACGTTATTGACTAAGGTCTGTCGTTAGAGATGAGGTTAGAAGTGAGGATTAAGAGTTATAATTACTCCAGTAATTATTGATTAGGGTTAGTGCTTAGGGTTCTTGTTAAGGGTCAGGGTTAAACGCTTGGGTTGGTTATGATTAAAGGTTTG
>OZ024762.1:17858804-17863804 GCA_964016885.1 Eledone cirrhosa
CAGTGGTTTTTGAGTACGCTTTCATCAGATAAAACACAAGAAATTGGTTATTCGACATACCCCTAAGGTCTTGATCCTTCAATCCCTATAGTGGCAGTAAATTACTTCCTCGACACTCAACATTTATAAACCACAAAGAATATGTTAACTTAGAGAAGAAGACGTAAAGAAACAAAGAAATAGAGAAGGGAAGTTGAAACGGAAGATGCGGAGAGAAAAAGAAGCGAGAGAGAGTAAAAAGAAAAAAGAGAAAAAGAAAAAAGAGAAAAAGAAGAAAAGAAAAGGATAAAGAAAAACAACCGTTGTATTCAGACCCTAGACAGAAATTCAAAAATTATTCTTAGGAGTTATCCATGAATGGCGCTTACATTGGGTTAAGCTTTAATTAATTTATAGGTTTATAATATATCTAGATTATTGAGCATAAATTAATTTCTACGGCAATCGAATATTTGAATTCTTACATATTTATATGCTTAAATTATTTCCTTCAAGGTTATGAAAATGTTTTATTATATGGTGAGATATTGTTATATATTCTATGTACCTTTATAACGTATGTTTAAACACTTTATTTTTAATGTTTATTAAATGTGCATATATCCACATCAATATATAATATACTTTAGTCATTTATCTTCTAAATTAAGTCAAAATTCTACTTTAATTTAAACTTCGTGAGCTTTTTATATTGATTTTTTTTTTTTTAAATCTACAGGTGGTTATGTTTACTCAACAAAAACTTTATTTCAATTACTTTACAAATCACGTGTTGTAGGTAAATAGGGTTTGAGAAACGCGCTGATTGACCTTTTGGTTATTTAGAATGTTTCTGTATTAACGTGTCAAGTAATTTAATGATAATTTATATTTTTGTTTACCTTTACCAGTTTCAGGTGTGTTTACAGCCTTTTCAATAAGATTTTCATTGTAGTCTTCCGAAAAAGGTTTTTCGTTTTTGTTTATTTCAAGTGGTTGGTCGCTTATATTTTTACTGAACACAAAGGACGCAACCGGTTTTATCTTTGTCGCTTATATCGGTGAGAATATGGTTCGTTACTAGGGACGTATTGCAGGCATTATATATTTTTTTTTTATGTGTAAAATATTCAGTTTTGCCTTATAGGAAATATCTTTCCTTATTAATATGGAAGTGAAATTTTTGCAACACTGGTAGAATGGGAAGACATCGAAATTTGGCAGAATTCGTCCTCCATGTTCCTCTATCTTTTTTTTTTTTTTGTCGATCGACTTTCGTCAAATCAGACTGAAGAAACAATGTTTCTGTTGGTCTTTCCAATTGCTAATACTATCTATCGGTCGCAACTCCATGTAGAAGGAGCAACGTGAAATAAAGTGTCTTGCCCAAGGACATAACACATCGCCTGGTCCAGGAATCGAACTGACAACCTCACAATTGCGAATCTAGTTCTCTAACCAATCAGCCACACACCTTCACTATTCCTCTATATGTAAACTTAGAGGGATCTTTCTGGTGTGTGGGTCCCTAATCTGTTGATTGTAAACTGTTGACAACAATGCCTCTTTTGTCAGCTTTATTATGATAATGTTTTGTCCTGTTTCAGATAGTTTAAATGCTCTCATTGTTGTCTGGTAAATGGGTGTATATTGGCAGTATCAGTAGAGTGTCAGACACCATGCTTTGCAACATAGAGTTATGGCCCTTTATGTTCTGAGTTCAAATCCTGTCGAGGTTAACTTTGCCTTTCATCCTTACGGGGTCGATAACAAAGTACCAGTAATGCACTGGGGTATTTGTTGGCCTTGTGCCAAAAGTAGAAACAATTGTTGTCTGGTAATGTTGGTCTTTGTGGCTTTTCCAGTTTTTCAACTGGGATATTCGAGATATAATCACAAAATTCACCAAGCGCTGCATTCCTGCATTTTTGTTTCTAATTAGTGATTCATCGTTGTCTTCTTTTTTGGAAAAAGGGTTTAGGATTGAGGCTACAGCCTAGAGTTAGTATTTAGGGTTAGGGTTAGGGTGAGAGCTAGGGTTAGGTTTAGGAATAAGGCTACAGCCTAGAGTTAGTATTTAGGGTTAGGTTTAGGATTAAAGCTACAGCCTAGAGTTAGTATTTAGGGTTAGGGTTAGGGTTAGAGCTAGGGTTAGGTTTAGGATTAAGGCTACAGCCTAGAGTTAGTATTTAGGGTTAGGGTTAGAGTTAGAGCTAGGGTTAGGTTTAGGATTAAGGCTACAGCCTAGAGTTAGTAGTTAGGGTTAGGGTTAGAGCTAGGGTTAGGTTTAGGATTAAGGCTACAGCCTAGAGTTAGTATTTAGGGTTAGAGTTAGAGCTAGGGTTAGGTTTAGAATTAAGGCTACAGCCTAAAGTTAGTGGTTAGGGTTAGGGTTAGAGCTAGGGTTAGGTTTAGGATTAAGGCTACAGCATAGAGTTAGTATTTAGGGTTAGGGTTAGGGTTAGAGCTAGGGTTAGGTTTAGGATTAAGGCTACAGTCCAGAGTAAGTATTTCGGGTTAGGTAGTACGGTTTATAGTTAGGGGTTATGGCGAAAGGTTATGGTCAGAAGGGTATTTATTAGTTATCGTTAGGGTAGTTGGCCAGGATTTGTGGCTATTGGTTAATTTTAGGCTTGAATAAAATTGAATTCGTAAAAATTCTATTTTGCAAAATTGCAAAAATTTACGAGAACTATTTGTACTTCTCTCTCTCACTCACTCACTCCCTCACTCTCTCTCTCTCTATATATATATATAAGTCCGAAATGTCATCTTTAATTTCTGGTATATTTAGTTTTTGAGGAGTGGCTGTGAATTTTAGTCCTTTAAGTAGGATATCAATTTGTGTGGGTGTTAGCAAGTTTTATGAGAGATTGATTATTTCCTGTTTCTCGTGACTGGGGTCCATCTTCAATCCTGGTGTTTTTGGTTTCTCTCTATCATGTGAAATAAACAGAAACGAAAGACATTTTTCGAAAGACTAGAACGAAAAAACTTTTGAAAAGGCTGTAAACACAGCTGAAACCGGTAAAAGCAAACAAATATATATAAATAGTCATCAAATTACATGGCACATTAATACAGAGAGCTTCTAAATAACCAAAAGGTCAGTAAGAGCTTTTTTCAAACCCTTTTTCCCACATGTGCGTATATATATATATATATATATATATACTTATTGGCAATGTAAGTATAATACTTATTCTGTCTGTACGTTTAGACTTTTTTCTGCAAAATATGAGATATGTGGCTTCCTGTGATATTGGCAGTATACAACGCTCTGAGGTCTTGGATTTGTAGTTTCAATTCTCGCATAGATCCCTTTTGATACACACACACACACACACACACACACACACACAAATAGAATACACCCCCGCCCTTTTACATATCAAAGTTAGATTGGTGCAAATAATTGGAATTGAAAAGTTATACAAACAGGTATTAAATTCAAAAATTCTAACCATCCTAAAACTAAAAAGCCCAGGCAGTAATAAATTGCTACGACCTTCGTCGCTGGTGAGATCCACGATTGCAGAGGGCTCAGGGAAATTTCCCCCCTTTGCCCACACCCCCACCCCATTAATTCCTGCTCTGTTAAGAATCGGTATTGTAAAAAATCGATTACGGGGAGCAGAACATGTTGTTTTAGCGACTACTTCTGCTGTATTCAGACCTGGAGAGGAGTTGGGCTCTGTCATGTCTAAAAGTGCCCTAGAAATATCGTATGTTAATATAGTGCCCTTAAGACCCTTGGTATTTACAGTACCATGCATACAGTCTATACGATGAGTTTGCAATCAAATTCTGTCTACCGAATTTCACTCACAACTCATGGGTCAACCTGAGGCTGTGGTAATGACACTTGACAGAGACGACTCATAGTGGGATCGAACTCGAAACCTAATAATTGCCAAACGAACTCCTTAACCATTTGAATATATTGTGTCCATATGCACATGTATGTATGATCCTGCAACTCCGGAGGGAGTCATATATATTGATATACGGCGTTTCTAGGGCATTTTACAATCTGGCAGGGCCCTTCTTCTCTCCAGGTCTGAATACAACAGATTTATTCCAGAAAAAGCCAGAGGACGAGAGAAAGGAAGTGAGAAAGAGATATAGATGAAGACTCGACTTTAGTACCTGACTGGTACTTTTTTTTATCGACCTTAAAATAGATGAAAGGTAAAGTTGACCTCGGCGGGATTTGAACTCAAAGAGCAGAGTGTCGAAACTAATACTACAAAGCCTAATGATTCTGCCACTCCGTTGCCTCTCCACATACTTATACAAACAATTAAAAGCAGACAATGACGAAAACGAGGCTTAGTGTGTCACGTCGTCAGATTTTCAAAATGGTGGACGTCAACCGAAACTTAAAGAGCCATCTCATATCAATTGCCTTATAAAAGATTTTTCTTGTAGCTTTTTATTTCTCTATTTCTTTATTTGTTCATAGTCAGTGAGAAATGGTGGCGTTAACAACTTACACAGCAAATAAATAATTGCAGCAAAGAACGTTTGATAAATGTTTCTAGCGTAGAAGAAAGGTGTGGATATGGACGGCGAGGAGGGGAGGAAAGAGAAGAGAAAGGAGAGGATGAAATAGTAGGAGGAGGAGGGTAGAAAAAAAAAGAGAGAGAGAGAGAGAGAGAGAGAGAGAGAGAGATAGGGGTAGAAACAGAGAGAGAGGAGGTAGGAATAGAGAAAGTGGGTAGAAATAGAGAGTGAGAGAGAGAGAGAGAGAGAGAGAGAGGCGAGAGAAAGAGATCGAAAAGGGGAGAGAGGCGAAACGGTAGGGAAAGAGAAAACGAGAAAAACAGACAGAGAGATAGATAGATAGATATATATAGACGGAGAGAGGGGGGGGAGACAGATAGATAGGATAGATAGATAGATAGATAGATAGATAGATAGATAGATAGAGAGACGGAGAAGAGAAAAACAGAGACAGAGAGACAGATAGATATATATATATATATATATATATAGATAGATAGATTGATAGCTATAGA
>OZ024762.1:17888804-17896304 GCA_964016885.1 Eledone cirrhosa
TAAGCTGTTATCTATTATCTCAGTGGAATGATCGTGATGCCCCCCCCCCCTCTCCCACAGCCCCGGTGGACAGAATGGAGAAGGCGTTTCCCCGGAGGACGGCAAGGGAGACGCGCTGGAAAAGCCACTCCAACTCGCAGGGCTAACACCTGCAGCTGGCCAGCTCAGCGCCTATGGTGGTGAGTAGGGAGGTAGCCCTAGAACCAAGGACACCAGAAGTTTCCACTGCTGCAGCTGGCCAGCTCAGCGCCTATGGTGGTGAGTAGGGAGGTAGCCCTAGGGCCGAGGACACCATTGAATAAAGTAGTAAATATCAACAATAAAACTGGTTTCTAATTTAGAGGAAAGGAAAATAGATTATATCAAGCCCAGTACTTGACTGGTACTTTATTTTCACGTCTTGCCGATATTTGAACTCAAAATGTAAAGAACCGTCACGAAATACCACATGGAATTTCGTCCTGCACGCTAACGATTCTGCCAATCCACCGCCATCGTAACAACAACAATAATAACAATAGTTTCTGATTTAGGCACAAGGCCAGCAATTTGGGAAGAGAGGAAAGTCAATTAAATCGACCCAGTACATTACTGGTACTTTATTTTATCGACTCCGTAATGATGAAGGGCAAAGCTAAACATCGGTGATGGTGTTGATGGTGGTGTTGATGGTGGTGTTGATGGTGGTAGTGGTGGTGTTGGTGATGGTGACGGTGGTGGTGTTGGCAGTAGTAGTGGTGGAGGTGATTGTAGTAGTAGTAGTAGTAGTAGTAGTAGTAGTAATGGTGATGGTAGTGGTAGTGGTGGTAGTGGTAGTAGTAGTAGTAGTAGTAGAAGTAGTAGTAATAGTAGTATTAGTAGTAGTAGTAGTAGTAGTAGTAGTAGTAGTAGTAGCAGTAGTAGTAGTAGTAGTAGTAGTAACAGTAGTAGTAGTAGTAGTAGTAGTAGTAACAGTAGTAGTAGTAGTAGTAGTAGTAGTATAGTGATGATAGTAGTAGTGATAGTAGTAATAGTGTTAAAAGCAGCAACATCTAAATCGTGCATTTGGAGGGTGGTGAGTGATATTTTGAACAAAAAAACATAACAGTAGGGCTTGGGGCTTTTTTCAGTCCCTACCCCTCCCCACCTCCAGTCACCCCACAGCCTGTATTTCTCTGTCTCTAGGGTGTTGTTAGATTGTTTTATTTTGTTTGTCTATTTTATTTATTCGTTTGTTTAGTTTTGTTTGTTCTCTAATAGGGTGTTGGGTTTCTCGTCGCGAAAAGTCTTGAAAAATATTCTTAAAGAATGACACAGCGTGGGCGGAAGGGAGGGCGTACCACTTTAATGGCGGGAGAGGACTTAAGTAGCAGTTGTAGTGGTAGTGGTTGTTATAGTGGTAGTGGTAGTGGTGGTGGTAGTGGTGGTAGTAGTGGTGGTGGTAGAAGTAGCTGTAGTGGTTGTTATAGTGGTAGTGGTAGTGGTGGTGGTAGTAGTAGCTGTAGCTGTAGTGGTAGTGGTTGTGGTAGTGGTGGTGGTAGTGGTGGTAGTAGTGGTGGTAGTAGTAGCTGTAGCAGTAGTGGTAGTGGTTGTTATAGTGGTAGTGGTAGTGGTGGTGGTAGTGGTGGTAGTAATAGTAGCAGTAGTAGCTGTAGTTATAGTGGTAGTGGTAGTTATAGTGGTAGTGGTAGTGGTGGTGGTAATAGTAGTAGTAGTAGTGGTAGTGGTAGTTGTAGTGCTAGTAGTAGTAGTTATAGTGGTAGATGTAGTGGTAGTGGTGGTGGTGGTAATAATAGTAGTAGTAGCTGTAGTGGTAATTGTAGTTGTAGTTGTAGTGGTAGTAGTATTAGTAGTAGTGATAGTTATAGTGGTAGTGGTGGTGGTAATAGTAGAATTAATAGTAGTAGTAGTAGTGGTAGTGGTGGTGGTGGTAGTAGTAGTAGTAGTGTTGTTATGAATTCTTAGTTTGTAGGATGAGCTGAACATTCATGAAGTTTGATGTTGGTGGTTTCGGGGATTGGTGGATGGTGGTTGGTGGTTGGTGGTTGGTGGTTAGTGGTTGGTGGTTGATGGTAGCGTGGGTTGATGGTAGATGGTTAGTGGCTGACGGGGGTTCGGTGGTTGGTGGATGGTGGTTAGTGGTTGATGGGGGTGAGGGGGTTCGGTGGTTGATAGATGATGGTTAGTGGTTGGTGGTTTGGGGCAAGTGGCTGCGGTGGTTCCTGGCTCTTAAAACCGAACCTGAAGGGAGGCGTGATGCGAAGATAGTGTAATGAAATACCCATGCAAAGGTGTGTGCCGCAATAAAGGAGCCAGTTCAATTTAAGGGTAACAGCCAGGGGAATTGGCTGGTACATGGATTCAACGTAACAAACCCCTCCAAAGTAAAACTCTTTCAAGTTACAATGCAACCATTCCTACTTTATAGCAGTGAAACTTGAACACTTACTATTATCAAACAAGAAAAGTACATCGGTGAAACATACATCTTTGCTTTGTCAGGCTCAAGACATAAACTGTAGGCAACATGAGACTCTTAAAGAAATATACGACGATCTCTCAAAGAAACATCTGTCCAAAGGCAAAGAGGTCACAAAGTACTACTATCCAGATGTCATAGCCAGAGTCTCTGGTATTGATGTTCGGGATCTAAGTAGTGTGGTGAGCAACAGACCTACATAGACTGGAGACCAACATATGTTAAAAACCAAAGATTCAGAAACCCCCCCCCCTGTCCAGATGTCATAATCAGAGTCTCAATCTATGCAGACTAGAGACCAACATCTGTTAAAACCCAAAGATGTCAGAAGTACTCCTGTCCAGATGTCATAGCCCGAGTCTCAACCAACGCAAACAGGAGACCAACATTTGTTAAAAACCAAAGATGTCAGAAGTACTCCTGTCCAGATGTCATAGCCCGAGTCTCAACCAACGCAAACAGGAGACCAACATCTGTTAAAAACCAAAGATGTCAGAAGTACTCCTGTCCAGATGTCATAATCAGAGTCTCAACCAACGCAAACAGGAGACAACATCTGTTAAAAGCCAAAGATGTCAGAAGTACTCCTGTCCAGATGTCATAGCCCGAGTCTCAACCAACGCAAACAGGAGACCAACATCTGTTAAAAACCAAAGATGTCAGAAGCACTCCTGTCCAGATGTCATAGCCCGAGTCTCAACCAACGCAAACAGGAGACCAACATCTGTTAAAAACCAAAGATTCAGAAACTCTCCGGTCCAGATGTGATAGCCAGGTATTGATGTTCCGGATCTAGGCAATGTGATGAGCGACAGACTTAGGTGAAGATCTATCGTTCAGACCAACCGCAGGTTAATGCCGTGTATCTGCCGCGGTTGATGGAAATTACGTCCTTCCATGAATCGGGTAGCATCTCTTTTAAAAGTTCCTTGGGTGTGGGGGAGGGGGGGGGGGGGTCAATAGAAGACCCTCTCCTTCATTTGCGAAACAGGTGTAGATAACCCTCCTTTTCTTCCGCTCCTGGATAAGAGCCGCAGATCGTGAAGTATTTCATAAGGCCACATATGATGTTTATGCGACATCATATTTTTCTCCGTTGGTTGATTCATATTCAAAATATTCTTTGTTGCTAGCGACGAAAAGCAAAAGAGGAATTTTGGTTATTTTCTCCTTTAGAAGTCCCTCTGACACGGTTTATGTGTGTTATGTTACAAGATGTATTTGCCAGTGGAAATTGCATTTCTTCTTGTGTATCTTTTAAAGTACAAGCATATGTGTTATCTTGTTTACATGACTTTTGATTCACTTTATCTTTGTTGAAATTTTGGGAGGCGTGTACTGGCTTAGTTGCCATGTTTAAAATGCCTGACGACAAACAAACAAAACAAAATGCTTAACGAATTAAAGTCTTTTTTCTCTTAAACTAGAAAACAAACACCAGTAATAAAAGCCTACCTCTCTATGAACACAGTCCACGCATAAAATCCGTTCAGCCTAGCATGTAATACGATTATTTGTTTTCAAGTCACACAAGCGATACATAATACGTCTTGCCAGTAAAAGAAATACAACACCAATGATAATAATAATTGTTTCTACTTTTGGCACAAGGCCAGTAATTACCCCAGTACATTACTGGTACTTTATTCTATCGACTGCGTAAGGATGAAAGGCAAAGCTAACCTCGGCAGGATTTGAACTCAGAACCTAAGGGGCCGTAACCCTATAATAATAATAATAATAATATTAATAATAATAATAATAATAATAATTGTTTCTACTTTTGGCACAAGGCCAGCAATTACCCCAGTACATTACTGGTACTTTATTCTATCGACTGCGTAAGGATGAAAGGCAAAGCTAACCTCGGCAGGATTTGAACTCAGAACCTAAAGGGCCGTAACCCTATAATAATAATAATAATAATAATAATAATAATAATAATAATAATAATTGTTTCTACTTTTGGCACAAGGCCAGCAATTACCCCAGTACATTACTGGTACTTTATTTTATCGACCCCGTAAGGATGAAAGGCAAAGTTAAATAGTAATAATGGCTTCTAATTTAGGTGTGAGTGTTTATTAATGTTACAATCACAGGACAAATCTAAAATGAAGCTTTGAAAGAAATAGAAAATATAGTGAAATGCTTCGAAGATACGAAAAGAAGAAGAAGTACGAGCGTAGTATAGTATGTACCCCTACCCCCTGAGCGAGTCGTAGGGGCGCCATATTGACATACGGCGTTTCTTGGTCCAATTTACAACCTGATGGAGCCCGTCTCCTCTCCAGCTCTGAATACAGCAGATTTCTTCCAATATTGTTGGAATGTTGATCAATAAGGTCTAACAAGACCAAGATAATTCCAGATGACAGAGGAGCTTTGGAGGGGATATTGCTAAACCTGACAGGGTGTCATGAAGAAATGTAGGCGGTGAATGGGCAGAGTGATTAGAACGTTAGATAGACTGTATTGCGGTATTCGTTACGACTCGCAGCTCTCAAATATCGACGGAGACACCTTTGCCTTTCATCCTTTCGAGGTCAATAAAGAAAGTACCAGTCTAGTACTGGGGTCTATTCTTCCTCTACATCTCTTTAACACTTCCATTCTCTCACTCTCTATCCTTCTCTGGAAGAAATCTGCTGTATTCAGAGCTGGAAAGGAGACGGGCCCCATCAGGTTGTAAATTGGACCAAGAAACGCCGTATGTCAATATGGCGCCCCCACGACTCCCTCAGGAGGTAGGGGTACATACTAACACTACGCTCGTACTTCTTCTTTTCGTATCTTCGAAGCATGTGGTTATATGACAGTTTCCAATTTCTTTACACAGTCCTTTGCATTATTATTAAATTCTGCGGTGGTGGATTGGTAGTATCGGTAGAGGGTCGGACGCCATACTTTGCAGCAAAGAGTTACGGCCCTTTATGGTCTGAGTTCAAATCCCGCCGAGGTTAACTTTGCCTTACGGGGTCGATAAAATAAAGTACCAGTAATACACTGGGTAATTGCTGGCCTTGTGCCAAAAGTAGAAACAATTATATATATATATTATATCATATTTATATATATTATATTATATTATATTATATTATATTATATTATATATATATTATATTATATTACATATATATATATACTATATTATATATATATGACGCCATGCTTTCCAGCATAGTTACGTCCCTTTACGATCTGAGTTCAAATCCCGCCGAGGTTAACTTTGCTTTTCATCCTTACGGGGTCGATAAAATAAAGTACCAGTAATGTACTGGGTAATTGCTGGCCTTGTGCATAAAGTAGAAACAATTATATTTACTGCACAAAACATGCGTAATAAATAGTAATGGTAATTTATTTTTGAATAAATAAATAAATAAATAAATAAATAAATAAATAACTGTTTCTACTTTAGGCACAAGGCCAGCAACTACCCAGTGCATTACTGGTACTTTATTTTATCGACCCCGTAAGGATGAAAGGCAAAGTCAACCTCGGCGGGATTTGAACTCAGATCGTAAAGGGACGTAACTATGCTAGAAAGCATGGCGTCCGACCCTCTACCGATACTACCAATCTAAAATAACGTCAGTGAGTCACGTGGAAATCTATTGTCCGTCGTCTGTCAGCGACCTCTTCGGTTTATGGAGGCGTATTTAGTATTTAGACGTGATATAGTGTTGAATGGTCATTGATATATACATCGACCTTGTGTATCTCTCGTGGGACTAATCAGTGTGAAGAAGAAGAAGAAGAAGAAGAAGAAGAAGAAGAAGAAGAAGAAGAAGAAGAAGAAGAAGAAGAAGGTGGTGGTGGTGGTGGTGATGATGATGATGATGATGATGATGATGATGATGGTGATGATGATGATGGTGGTGATGATGATGGTGGTGATGATGATGATGATGGTGGTGGTGATGATGATGGTGATGATGATGGTGATGATGATGATGATGATGATGATGATGATGATGATGTGTTACTAATGTTCACTTGGGATATTTATTTCCATCGTTTCCAGCGAGATTACAATTATATAATACGTGTGTTCTGGAGCGTACGAATATAAACACTCAAATAATATACATACATATAAGTCTCTCTCTCTCTCTCTCTCTCTCTATATATATATATATATATATATATATATATATATACTAACTAGAAGTAAGCGAAAGTGCGTAAACGTGTCTATATATTAATGTGGTGATGTTGGTAGTGGTGGTGGTGTGCAGTTTATTTGAAACTTTTAACAAGGTTTAACCACGTAATTTTAATACACACACACACACACACACACACACTGTATATATATATATATATATATATATATAATGTAGGTAATAATAAATATATACAGTTACAAGTATGAAAATAACTCGATGTAAAATAAGTGACAAAGTTTTGATATCATATTTGTGTTTGACGTTTGTTATATACTCTGATGAAACCGGCCTTGTGCTAGAATGGAACGATCGTAAGTGATTAAATGCTCAACGCACTCTTTGATTGTCATTTACATTGTATATTTATATACATATATAACATGTATATATAAATACACATATATACATATATATATATACATATAACATATACATATATATATATATATATATACACATATTTACATACATACATAACGATCTGAGTTCAAAAAAAAAACAAAAAAGCAAAAAAAAAAAAAAAACAAAAAAAAAAATAAAAAAAAAAAAAAGAAAACAAAAAAACAAAAAAAAAAAAAATACAAACAAAAAAAAAAAAAAAAAAAAAAAAAAATCCGGCCGAGGTTAACTTTGCCTTTCATCCTTACGGGGTCGATGAAAAAAAATAATAGTAATGTACTGGGTAAATGCTGGCCTTGTGCCTAAAATAGAAACAATTATATTATATTATATATATATTATATTATATATATATATATATTATATATAATCAAATCCCGCCGAGGTTAACTTTGCCTTTCATCCTTGTGGGGTCGATAAAATAAAGTACCAGTAATGCACTGATAATTGCTGGCCGTGTGCCAAAAGTAG
>OZ024762.1:17908804-17911304 GCA_964016885.1 Eledone cirrhosa
ATCCCGCTGTTATTAGCGACAGGAGATAATAGCCGAAAAGAAATGTCATGGGGGGGGGGGGGGCCTTAGTAATTAAATACAAGATTGTTACACAAGAGAAACACCAGTAACATCTCTCTCTCACTCACCTAAGCCTCTCTCTATCTCTCTTTCTCTGTCTCACCACCTCTCTCTCCCTCCCTCTCTCTCTCACTCTGTCACCATCTCTCGCTTTCTCTGTCTCACCATCTCTCTCTCCCTCCCTCTCTCTCCCCCTCTCTCTCTCTCACTCTGTCACCATCTCTCTCTTTCTCTGTGTCACCATCTCCCTCCCCCTCTCTCTCTCTCTCTGTCACCATCTCTCTCTTTCTCTGTCAACATCTCTCTCTCTCTCTCCCACCATCTCTCTCTCTCTCTGTCACCATCTCTCTCTTTCTCTGTCAACATCTCTCTCTCTCTCTCTCTCTCGCTCTTTCTCTTTCTCTCTCTCTCACCATCTTTCTCTCATTTTCACTCTCACCATCTGTCTCTCTTCGTATCTCTATCTCTCCCTCACTCTGATCGTTTCTCTGTCTTTCTCTCTCTCTCTCTCTCTCACCATCTCTCCCTCCCCCTCTCTCTCTTTCTAAGACATCTTATATAATTATAGTTGTTTCTACTATTGGCACAAAGGCCATCAATTAACCAGTACATTACTGGTACTTTATTTTATCGACCCCGTAAAGATGAAAGGCAAAGTTAACCTCGGTGGGATTTGAACTCAGAATGGCAAGGACCGTAACTCTATGATGCAAAGCATTGCGTCCGACGCTCTACCGATACTGCCAATTATAATATTTACTATAAAGATGGGTAAGAGTAGCGAGGTTGACAGCGAGCTCTTCATCATTATCATCCAGCGGCCTCAGCCGAAATGAGCTTAACAAACGATCCCCACGTGGGTCTGTCGTTCATTGCCGTAGCCAAATCCTGGATTTCAATACCAGAATCTCTGGAGATGACATCGGGATAGGAGAGCTTGCAACCCATATTATTAGTGTCTGCTTGTGGTTTCCAGAGCACAAATGGGGACACAGCCTCATAGATGGCAGAATTGCAGGGGCCAGCAAATCTTACTCTCCTCTTACGTACACTGACAGATATGCGTGGGAGGCCGGCATATATCTCTCTCAAAGTCAGATGTCGCCAGCTTATGTTCTGAATGTGTTGAAGCAGGCGAGTGTAAGTGCCATCAAGGTGCTTTTGTTGTTTGGATGAAAGCGTCCATGTTTCACTTCCATATAGCAAGATTGGTTGAATTGTTACTTGGAAGAGTCTGATCTTGGTGTGGTTGGAAAGATTTGAGCACCAAACTCGATCCATCTTGTTGCAAGCTGACCATGCTTGGGCCTTTCTGGTGGTGAAATCTTTGTCATAATCCATGATCCAGGACTCAAGATACTTAAAATTCTCGACTTGCTTGATATCACTGCCGTTGATTGCTTTCATGCTGTTGCCTGTTCAGTTTGATATGTAATCTTTGTTACCCTCGTTGAAATAAAGGCTAACAAGGATGGCTGCTTCCCGGAGTGATGTCAAAAGTTGTTGCGCATTTTCTAGGCAATCTGTAAGAAGTGCAATGTCATCCACAAAGTCAAGGTCAGTGAAATCTTTAGAGGGGTTTGATAGTTATACCCTTGTTAGCTCTTTCGATGGACACATCTAAAACATTTGAGGAAAGGAATGCTCCTCTCCGGCCGGGCCCTCATCAATGTAGATCGATAAACTATTTGTTATATATATATATATACATATACATATAGGAAAAGAGTCAGGACCCCGACGGCTGAGCTCCGGTCGTTTCGACAGCTAGATCCGAACTGCCGGATCTAGCTGTCGAAACGACCGGAGCTCAGCCGTCGGGGTCCTGATTCTTTTTCTATTACCCACTCTACTACCCTAAGTATTGAGTACTCTGGTGCGTTATGGTCCACCTGGTATCTTACCACACTTTCTTTGTTATATATATATATATATATATATATATATATATATATATATATATAGTAGAATAATCGAGTATCGAAAAATCGGCGCACGAGTTCACGATAAACAAAATTCGATATGAGCGGCAGAGGGCTCCATAATTTAGATAAATCAGAGCTATAACTATCGTTAAAATACCGTCACACATAGAAAAAGTCTATAATCAACCGTACGATCGAAAAGTTGCGATCTGGAAGATTCGGGACACTCAGATAAAAAATCAATAAATCAAATGAAATATATATATATGTGTGTGTGTGTGTTTGTATGTACCTATATATGTAAATATGTATGTATGTATACAATGCCGTCAATTTAAAATCCGATGGATGGGGTGGGGGTTATTCTCTGGAATTAATCTAAAAGGCCTTCAATTTCTATTTGGGAACTTTTCCTTGTCTTTTATTTATGTTTTTTTTGTTTTGTTTTGCCATTTTTAGTATATGTTATATTTATTGTTTGTCCTAACTACTGTTTTCCATCTCCCTTTACTGTA
>OZ024762.1:17916304-17918804 GCA_964016885.1 Eledone cirrhosa
TAAAAGGTAAACAGAAATAACAACACAATCGGAAGGAATATATTAGGTTAACGCTTGATATAGCAGGAAGAGGGTCTTAACGTTTCGGACGCTAGTCCTTCATCAGAAGAAAGAATGATAAATAAGATAGATTGAAGGGACGGGTGGGGTGGAATTGAAAAAAATGTCTTTAGATAAAAATAACAGATCCATTCATGTTGACATATCTTGGAGGGATGTACGAATAAAACCGTCTCTCTTATTTATTACATATATATAGAGAAAGATAGATAGATAGATAGATAGATAGATAGATATATTTCTTTATTAGCCACAGGGGCACAAAAGAAGGGGACAAATACAAAGGGGGAAGTTTACATACAATAAAAACGTGTAAAATGTTATCACAAATGGAATTAAAAAAGTTAGTCGATTTTCCCCAATAGAGGGAGACAGTTTATATGGGTAACACATACCCCCGAAAAAAAATGTGCAGCCCTCATCTCCAGGAGTACGAAGAGTTTGTACTCCTTTCCTCTCCTCCTCCTTTTCCTCAACCTACAGGCTGATATAGAGAGAAGGCCCATTCACTCGGGCCATTCTCGCCACTTTCACCGATAGATAGATAGATAGATAGATAGATAGATAGATTTCTTTATTTGCCACAAGGGTGCACAAGAAAAGGGGACAATACAAAGACACATGCCGGGGATTTTACATACAGTCGTGTAAAAATATTGAAACAAACAATTATAACAATCGAAATCCCCAATAGGCGTTACAAATGGATTGTTTAATACCCCGTCGATAGAACAACCCTCAACTTCAGGAGCGTGTTGTACAAGTGCTCCTTTCTTCCTTTTGCTCTCTTCTTTAACCTACAGACTTATAAACAGAGAAGGCCCAATCACTCGAGCCATCATTTTCGCTTCATTCACCCACATTTCAGTAAATTTACTGGGGTGCAGTGCCTCTCTCTCCACGCTGATTCTTCTTCTAAAGATAGATGGATAGAATGCCAACGGTATTCAGAGTGTGGGGTAGTTCATTGAACCACGATCGGGTCGCTTGCATGAGGGTGTATATTCTGAGACCCGAAACACCCACAGAACCGCGAGTACAACATGGCTGATGACAATATGTCTAAATATTTACTAACATCCTTAAAAGTCTCACCAACTTATCTCATTCAAATTTCTAAACTGTAAACATATAGTTAAGTTCCGGGATTATCTTGCTTCTTGTTTGTTTGTCTTGTTTTTTGTTTTGTTTTCTTGATTTGTTTTCTTGTTTGCTTTCTTGTCTTTTGTCTGTTTGAATTTACTTCAGCTCACGTTAAGATTAATTCAATTTAGTGACATTCCGATATATGTATATGTATATATATATATATATATTTGTATGTGTACATGTAATTATATACATATATTTGCATGTATATATATATATATATATATATATGTATGTGTACATATAATTATATACATATATATATATATGCACACACACACACAAGGATATATATATATATATATATATATATATTAAAATCAAAAGAGGAGATAGGAAAAATATCACCAAAATACATTTAAAAAAAAGTACGTCTGACAAAGAAATTCCAAAACAAACTCGAAAAAAAAACATCTAAACAATTTGTATATATATATGTGTGTGTGTGTGTGTGTGTGTGTGTGTGTGTGTATTTGTATATTTATATATATCTATATATGTGTGTATATTTGTATATTTATATATATCTATATATATATATATGTGTGTATATTTGTATATTTATATATCTCTATATATGTGTGTATATTTGTATATTTATATATCACTATATATGTGTGTATATTTGTATATTTATATATATCTATATGTGTGTATATTTGTATATTTATATATATCTATATATGTGTGTATATTTGTATATTTATATATCTCTATATATGTGTGTATATTTGTATATTTATATATATCTATATATGTGTGTATATTTGTATATTTATATATATCTATATATGTGTGTATATTTGTATATTTATATATATCTATATATGTGTGTATATTTGTATATTTATATATATCTATATATGTGTGTATATTTGTATATTTATATATCTCTATATATGTGTGTATATTTGTATATTTATATATATCTATATATGTGTGTATATTTGTATATTTATATATATCTATATATGTGTGTATATTTGTATATTTATATATATCTATATATGTGTGTATATTTGTATATTTATATATATCTATATATCTATATATGTGTGTATATTTGTATATTTATATATCTATATATATGTGTGTATATTTGTATATTTATATATCTCTATATATGTGTGTATATTTGTATATTTATATATATCTCTATATATGTGTGTATATTTGTATATTTATATATATCTCTATATATGTGTGTATATTTGTATATTTATTTCTAAACTGATGGAGTCGCGGGTGTGGGAAGATTGTATTTCTCAATAAATAATCCATCCACTGTTGT
>OZ024762.1:17923804-17926304 GCA_964016885.1 Eledone cirrhosa
TCTATGCTGCAAGGCATGGTCTCCGACTCTCTACCGATACTGCAAATTCATCGCCCTTCTATACATATATATATATATATATATATATATATATATATATATATATATATATATAAATACAAGTTTTGTAAAGATAACTGTTTCTACTTTTGGCACAAGGCAAGCAATTACCCAGTACATTACTGGTACTTTATTTTATCGACCCCGTAAGGATGAAAGGCAAAGTTAACCTCGGCGGGATTTGAACTCAGAATGGCAAGGGCCGTAACTGTATGCGTCAAAGCATGGCGTCCGACCCTCTACCGACGCTGCCAATCCACCTTTTGTAAAGATAACGAGAGTACATTAGCGTTGTGTAGAAATACCACTCTTCCGGTTACGACGACGAGTATTCCTGCTGGTACGTTCAACGGAACAGCCTGCTCGTGAAATTAACGTGCAAGTGGCTGAGCATTTCACAAACACGTGTCCCCATAAAGTAGTTCTCGGGGGCGGGGGGGGGGGATTCGGCGTGACACAGAATATGATAAGGCTGGCCGTTCGAATTACAGGTATAAATCATTTTTGCAACCTGAGTGCACTGAGTGCAACGTAAAATAAAGTGCCTTGCTCAAGGACACAGCGCTCTGCCAGGAATCGAACGCACGATTTCCCGATTGTGAGCCGAATACTTTAACCGCCAAGACATGCGCCTTCACATAGCGATGTGTGTGTAGTTGCTAACAGGCCTGACATAATAATTAAAGACACCAGGAGTATGGCTGGTTTCCTGATTGATATGCCATACCGTGATGGAGGAATTGGACCGGGTTAGGACTAGGGTGGGAGGGACATAATGTTATGAGGGAAACGGGACTGACGAAGGCGCTACCGAAACAGTAAGGGTTCTGAAGATGCTAAACATTTAACATAACGTTAATTAGGGGTAACTAAAAACTACCCGGAATAATTAGTGCTTTCAATGTATCAAAAGTAAATAATTAAATATGTGTGTGTGTACCCGTGTGTGTGTGTGTATTTGTGTGTGTGTACCTGGGTGTGTATGTGTGTGTGTACCCGTGTGTGTATTTGTGTGTGTATGTGTGTGTGTGTGTGTACCTGTGTGTGTATTTGTGCGTATATGTATAAGTATGTGTGTGTACTTGTGTGTGTATGTATAACTATGTGTGTCTATTTGTGTGTGTGTATATGTATGTATGTATTTATATGTGTGTGTCTACGAGTATATATATATATATATATATATATATATATATATATGTATGTATTTATATGTGTGTATCTACGAGTATATATATATATGTATGTATTTATATGTGTGTATCTACGAGTATATATATATATATATATGTGTGTGTATGTATGTATGTATTAGTGTCTGTGTGTGTATGTGTGCATGTGTATGTGAATATGTGTGTTTGGATGTGTGTGCCCTTCTGTGCGTAAATGTATAAGTATCTGTGTATGTGTGTGTATGTGCGTGTTGTGAAGGCGCGTGGCTTAGTGGTTAGGGTGTTCTGTTTACGATGGTAAAGTCAGTTTGAGTTCAATTCCCGGCAGTTCGTTGTATCCTTGAGCAAGACACTTTACTTCACCTTGCTTCAGTCAACACAACTGACAAAAATGAGTTGTGCCTCTAATTGAATGGACCAGTCTTGTCACACAATGTGTCACACTGAATCTCCCTGAGAACTATGCTAAGGCTACACGTGTCAGTGGAATGGTCAGCCATCTACACGTTAATTTCACCAGCATGTTGTTCCTTTCAAAAATCAACTGGAACACTCATCGTTGCCACCAGGGCAGTCTTAACAGCATTATAGGCCCCCGGGCAGAGCAGAGCACTGGGGCCCCTGTCCTCGTGGGGCCCCCGGGCAGAGCAGAGCACTGGGGCCCCTGTCCTCGTGGGGCCCCCGGGAAGAGCAGAGCACTGGGGCCCCTGTCCTCGTGGGGCCCACGGGCAGAGCAGAGCACTGGGGCCCCTGTCCTCGTGGGGCCCCCGGGCAGAGCAGAGCACTGGGGCCCCTGTCCTCGTGGGGCCCCCGGGCAGAGCAGAGCACTGGGGCCCCTGTCCTCGTGGGGCCCCCGGGCAGAGCAGAGCACTGGGGCCCCTGTCCTCGTGGGGCCCCCGGGCAGAGCAGAGCACTGGGGCCCCTGTCCTCGTGGGGCCCACGGGCAGAGCAGAGCACTGGGGCCCCTGTCCTCGTGGGGCCCCCGGGCAGAGCAGAGCACTGGGGCCCCTGTCCTCGTGGGGCCCCCGGGCAGAGCAGAGCACTGGGGCCCCTGTCCTCGTGGGGCCCCCGGGCAGAGCAGAGCACTGGGGCCCCTGTCCTCGTGGGGCCCCCGGGCAGAGCAGAGCACTGGGGCCCCTGTCCTCGTGGGGCCCACGGGCAGAGCAGAGCACTGGGGCCCCTGTCCTCGTGGGGCCCCCGGGCAGAGCAGAGCACTGGGGCCCCTGTCCTCGTGGGGCCCCCGGGGGAAGAGCAGAGAAGTGGGGCCC
>OZ024762.1:17931304-17936304 GCA_964016885.1 Eledone cirrhosa
GTGAAACAGTGAAACAAATAAAGGGAACAACAACAACAACAGCACCAAGAGCAACAACGAAGTTAAAAACAACAACACCAACTGCAACATCGAAAACAACAACAACAGCAGCACCAACAACAACACCAGCTAGAACAGTAACAACAACACCACCAACAACAACACCACCAACAACAACAACACCACCAACAACAACAACACCACCAACAACACCAACTACAACGACAACAACACCAACAACAACACCAACAACAACGACAACACCACCAACAACAACACCAACTACAACGACAACACCAGCAACGACAACACCACCAACAACAACGACAACACCACCAGCAACAACACCAATAACAGAACCGGTAACACAGACAACAACAAAAACACTTTCGCTACGGTAATGGACCTCACCGACGAAGATAAAAAGTTGGCCCAGGCCTAGAAGCTCATCAAAGAAGAGTAAACCTGGGCCAACTTAACTGCCCTGGGGGAAGCCATACCAGTGGTGAAAAGAAGAACGGTGCATTTCAGATGTATTTCAGCAGAAATACACGGATTAAACGACCCCCCCCCCCAAAAAAAAAAATTGCTGGCCTTGTACCTATATAAGAAATTATTATTATTATTATTGGAGAAGTGGTAGAGCGTCGGACATCATGCTTTGTGGTATAGAGTTACGTCTTTTTATGTTCTGAGTTCAAATCTCGTCGAGGTTAACTTTGCCTTTCATCCTTACAGAGTTGATGAAATAAAGTACCAGTAATGCACTGGGGTTGATTTAATCGACTGTCCCCTCCCCCAAATTGCTGGTCTTGTGCCTATAGTAGAAATCATCATCATCATTAGTAGTAGTAGTAGTAGTAGTAGTAGTAGTAGTAGTAGTACGGTGTCCGTAGGTTTCCCGTTTGGCTCGGCTTATTTTTTAAATTTATTTCTTACAATCTTTTCTTTTTCAATTTTTGTACGTACCCCCTCCTCCCTGGCTCCAAAATAGACGAAGGACGAATAACATTTACAGAATTTAAAGATATATTATTAAAAGAATAAACAATAAATCACACTATATATGTTACATATGAACTGTATATATATATTTATATATATCTATGTAATATATATATATATATATATTATATATGTACTGTGCATATATATATATATGTGTGTGTATAAAATACTAATATATAAATAAATGTTAACGAGAAATAATGAGCGAAAATATAAATATGTATTTTTTTCCTTGTGTTTAAAACATGTATTTACTCACATGTATATATATCTATATATATCTATATATATAAACATATCTTTCTCTCTCTCTCTCTCTCTCTCTCTCTCTCTATATATATATATATATATATATATATATAAAATAAATATATGTATATATATATAAAATATATATATGTATATATATGTATGTATGTATATATATAAACATATGTGCAGCATGCGTAAAGAAATACAGATGCACTTGACATGCAGACAAATGCACACATACAAACACATGTGTCTAATATTTCTCTTTCTCTCTTTCTCTATTTATTTAACTATATATATAAGAATTCGTATATATATATATATATACATATATATATTTATTTATATGTATTCATATATATATATATATATATATATATATATATATATATATATAGCAAATAAACATATGTTTTTCTCTGTACTCAGAGTTTCATGATGGAATCCGATTAAGTAATATTAAGTAATATAAAATACTTCTATGTTTACATAGCGAGGCGAGCATTCTCTCGTAATTACAATTCACACTACGGAAACTATTATATATACAGAGTGGCTAAAAAGTCGCCAGACAATTTTAAATGTATTATAATTTGAAAGTGGTCTAGTGACTTTTGAGACACCCTGTATGCATGTATATATATATATATATATATATATATATATATATATATATATATATACGTGTGTATAATGGTAGCTATGGTGCTTCCATAGGCGGTATGCCAAAATTGGCACTCAATATTCTTACAGAGCAGAGTGTGAATAGTATGAAAATTTACTCCGAAAGAATTGCATGTGTCTGAAGGAACCTGCAGCCGTAGAATCAGCCAGATCCATAAAGTGATCATGTCTCGAACTACCTGCCGGCGAAACAATTGTAACACGCAATAAACTGAGTCCAGATTCATCACTGATTTTTCGTTTTTTTTATACTATATATATATATATATATATATATATATATATATATATATATATATATATACAATGATATTAAATAAATGGAAACTATATTTATAAAACCATATTTATTTTATTATATATATTTCAAGGGCACCAAAACACATTGGTACGCTTTCATCAGATAAAATACAAAGTTTGTTTTATAAATAGAGACATACCCATGAAAATCATACCTTATCGGTTGGATATTCACTGGATAGTCAACCGATAAGGTATGATTTTCATGGGTATGTCTCTATTTATAAAACAAACTTTGTATTTTATCTGATGAAAGCGTACCAATGTGTTTTGGTGCCCTTGAAATATATATAATAAAATAAATATGGTTTTATAAATATAGTTTCCATTTATTTAATATCATTGAATATTTACTCCAGTAACTTGTTGAGTGCTCTAAATCAGTTATAAACATTTATATTTGTCGGACTTCCAACAAATTAAATACCCCTTCTACTTATATATATGTATATATATATATATATATATATATATATATATATATATATATATATATATATATATATATATATATATATATATATATATGTTAGGTGATTCCGAAGAAAAGGCAAAGAAAAAAGAGTGCTCTATGTATAGAACAGAGCTATTTAATTAGAAAGTGAACAACACAATATATAATCCATTACCAAAGGTTTCAGGACTATAGACAATATTGACATACGTCTAGATCGTTCATCAGGCAGAGATGTTATATATATATATATATATATATATATATATATATATTTAGGTTTGTTGGTTCACCACTGGATAGAACTGGTCATTCCGTATGGTCAACCTTGATGTAATATTATGGAGAGTACTCAACGTAATGCAACTCACCCGTCTTCGTTTGTGTAGTTGGTGGTGCGAGTACGGAGTTAATTATTATAAAATAACAGGAGGCTGGACTGGTGTAAATCCTTGAAAGGTTTATTATACTATGATCATTTCAATGACCGGGTTCAGTATGAATCCGGTGACATCATCAGGTATTCAAAATATAACAAAGGAATATAACAGATAAAATCCATGGGGCTGAAAATCAGAGACAAGAGGACGACCGACTATTTAGCAGCTTCTCCCTCAGAAACATAGACACACACACGCGCAGAGACTTGCACCATTTCCGTACACACGCAACTACACACCTTACACGAACCCACATCACCTACAGACATATCACGCATTCCCCTTCTTTTAACCACACAAACACACACACACATGCACATGCACATCTACACATACATCCATACTTCACCCCACACCGCCTCCCGATTTGACACGATTTCATATCATCCCATCTGTCCCCCTCCATCCACACACACACATACACACACCCACACCCACATACACACACACCTACACCCATACAAGGACTATACACACACAGACATACACCCCACTGCAACACACACACACAATCACATACACTTACATCCACACATCCATCCATACACTCACACACTTACATCCACACATACACACTCACATTTACATCTTATACATACACACACACACATCCACACACACACCTTACCTTCCGCCGTCGACGCTCCGACTCTAATTTTTTTGCTAACTCTACCTCCCCCTCCCCTCCCTCCCTGGTCCTATCCTAACTCTACCTCCCCCTCCCTCCCTGGTCCTATCCTAACTCTACCTCCCCCTCCCTCCATGGTCCTATCCTAACTCTACCTCCCCCTCCCCTACATCCATAGAGTTTAGAAAGGACCAGGAATAGAGGGAGGGGTGGGGGGTAGAGTTATGATAGGATGTAGGGGCGGGGGAGAGGGAGGTATGACGGGACCAGAGTTGTAGGGTGGGGCGGGGGGGGGGTAGAGTTATGATAGGATGTAGGGGAGGGGGAGAGGGAGGTATGACAGGACCAGAAATGTAGGGGGTGGGGAGGGGAAGGTAGAGTTATGATAGGATGTAGGGGAGGGGGCAGGTATGATAGGACCAGCGTTATAGGGGAGGGGGGAGGGGGTTAGAGTTATGATAGGATGTAGAAGTGACAGGGAGAGGGGGAGTTATGTTAGGACCAGGGGTGGAGGGAAGGGGGAGGTAGAGTTATGTAGGAGTGACAAGGGGAGAGAACTAATCATATCACTTTACTTTTTTATTATATATCTTAAATTAATTTCCTCCTTTTTTGCTCTCTTTTTCTTTGTATTTTCGTTGTTTTTATTGTTTGTTTATTTATTATGTATTCTTTTAAATTTATTTTTTTATTCCTATTTTTTATTATCATTTTGTTATTGTTATTATTATTATTTTGTTATTATTTTGTTATTGTTATTATTATTATTTTGTTATTATTTTATTGTATTTATTTATCATTCTGTCACATCCTTCCTTTCTGTTCTGCTACATTCCAAAATATGAATGAAAAGACATTTAATATTCCAAAGCAAACTGAAATGCCTCCTTATCCGCCTTCCACCGTCGCCGCCACCACCTTCCACCACCGCGACCGTGCCACCACCAACAACCAACACCCCCCCCACACTCGGCTAACACCGCTGCCGTCACCACTATCCCTACCACTATCACTCCAAGCCCCATCGACACTACGCCTCACACACCAAACTAAAATTGTCTATATATATATATATATAATATATATATATATATAATATAGTTTTAATATAGATGAGATTCTACAGGACTAGAACTGTTTCATTCATTTGAAATCATCAGGAATCACCCGATTCCTGATGATTTCAAATGAATGAAACAGTTCTAGTCCTGTAGAATCTCATCTATATTAAAAC
>OZ024762.1:17938804-17943804 GCA_964016885.1 Eledone cirrhosa
ATATATATATATATATATATATTCCGAAAGCAAATGAAACCCTAAGGGGTAGAAACGTAATCCTGGTATGTTTATATGAATTTTTTTTTCTAACTTTAATTTTATACCTAATTGTGTATGGTTGACGATATATTTAATCGATTTCCACGTGCTATTGAAATGCTGGGTAAATATTATATAGTTGTTGATCGCGAATAGATGGCTGTCGTTTATTTATCTATTATTTCTTCCTAGGTGCCTTTTAATCTTATAGCCTGGTTTAATTGTTTTTTTGTGTGGTTGATTATGTTGATTGGGAGAGGAAATAGTGTATATATCTTATCAAATGATTCTCTGGACATAATTTATAGTATATATTTGTTTCTTTCTTCTTCATCACTTTCTGTTGCTTAAACCATTTTGTTTGTTTACCCTAGCGTCCCCTTTATTTACGTGTCCCAACGACTTTTTTTAGCCGTTGCTCGCACCAACCTGAGGTATATGGCCTTTAAAGTGACGAAATGCCTACGATGGTTGGAAGGCCACTGATGAAGGACAAACTTTTTCATATGTAACCCATTTGCAACGCCGCAGCTCCATTATTATCATATTTACATATATATATATATATATATATATATATATATATATATATTGTTCATACATTTAAACTAAAGGTTTGATTATACAGCAAATTATTTTTTTGCCTATTTTCACGTTTTGGGACATACTACATGTTAGCTGGCAAGTAGTGGAGGGTGCACATCATGGTTGCTGGTTTAGGCACAAGGGTAACAATTTTGGGGATAGGGGAAAATAGATTAAATCAACGCCAGTGCATAACTGGTACTTTATTTTATCGAGCCTGTAACGATGAAAGGCAAAGCTAACCCCGGCAGAGATTTGAATTTAAAACGTAAAATTCCGTAACTCAATGCCACAAAACATGTTATCCAGCGCTCTTTCGATAATGCCAATCTACCATTAATAATAATAATAATAATAATAATAATAATTGTTTCTACTTGAGGCACAAGGCCAGCAATTACCCAGTGCATTACTGGTACTTTATTTTATCGACCCCGTAAGGATGAAAGGCAAAGTTAACCTCGGCGGGATTTGAATTCAGACCATAAAGGGCGGTGGATTGGCAGAATCGGTAGAGGGTCGGACGCCATGCTTTGCAGCAAAGAGTTACGGCCCTTTATGGTCTGAGTTCAAATCCCACCGAGGTTAACTTTGCCTTTCATCCTTACGGGGTCGATAAAATAAAGTAGCAGTAATGTACTGGGATAATTGCTAGCCTTGTGCCAAAAATAGAAACAATTATTTTTGTTACAAATTTCATACTTGACGAGCCAATATCTGTACACCATCTTTCATTCGCCATCTTGTCTTTCCTCCACAGTTTTGCTCTACACTAAATGACACCCCACCGCCGGATACCTCCTCCTTTTAATTGTCTTACGTGCTCTATAAGACAACACTCAAGCTTATATATCCACACCCAGACACCCAGACACACAAACATACATATTCACACACAGACACAAACATACATATTCAAAGACACACAGACATACAAACATACATATTCAAAGACACACAGACATACAAACATAGATATTCAAAGACACACAGACATACAAACATACATATTCAAAGACACACAGACACAAACATACATATTCAAAGACACACAGACATACAAACATACATATTCAAAGACACACAGACATACAAACATACATATTCAAAGACACCCAGACACACAGACATAGATATTTGCAGACACACAGACATACAGACAGACACGTGTACAGATATATATGCAACATCTGCCCTGCACCCCCAATAAAAAAAAGTACATACACATAACGTCACGTAAGCACAATGCTCACACGACCGACGTGTTCAGCAAGAATATATACACATATATACATACGTACGTACATACATATATATATATATGCATACATATACACGTATATACATGCATACATATACACGTATATACATGCATACATATACACGTATATACATACACACATATACACATACACACATATATACATACATATATATATACATACATATATACACACATACATACATATACACATATATACATACATATACACATGCATACATACATATACATACGTACGTGCATACATACACATATATACATATATACATTCATATATACATACATACATATATATATTCATATATGCGTACATGCATATACATACATACGAGTATATATACATATATATATATACATACATATACACATATATCCATACATAGACACATATATCCATACATAGATACATATATACATACATACATACATATATATATATACATACATACATGCACACATACATATACATACATACGTACGTGCATACATACATAGACACATATATACATACATATATATATATTCATACATGCATACATACATATACATACATACGTACCTGCATACATACATACATATATATATATACATACATACATACATATATACATATTTACATACATACAGACACACACACACACACACACATATGGGTGTTTATGTGTGTGTGTGTTTATATACATTCTAAATATTGTTCTTTCAGTGTTGACCTTATTTAGGATATTTTGACCTAGTTTCAAAAGCAGAGAGAGACAGAGAGAGAAAGAGGAGGAAAGAGAGAGGAGATGAGAGAAAGAGAGAGGAGATGAGAGAGAAAGAGAGAGGAGATGAGAGAAAGAGAGAGAGAGGGAGAGAGAGAGAGAGAGAGAGAGAGAGAGAGAGAGAGAGAGAGAGAGAGAGAGGGGCAGAGAGATAAAGAAAGGAATGAAGACAAAGAGTGAGAGTTAAAGACTTAAATATATAAAATATGGCAAGACTTGAAATTAAAAACATAAACTGCATAAAAGTAATGATTGCTTCTACTTTAGGCACAAGGCCAGCAATTTGAAGGGGAGGGGGACGTCGATTAATTCGACCCCAGTGCATTACTGGTACTTTATTTTATTGACCCCCGTAAGAATGAAAGGTAAAGCTAACCTTGGCAGGATTTTAACTCAGAACATAAAAGGACGTAACTATATGCCACAAAGCATGATGTCCAACGCTCTACCAATAATAATTGTTTCTACTTTTGACACAAGGCCAGCAATTATCCCCGTGTATTACTGGTACTTTATTTTCTCGACCCCCGTAAGGATGACAGGCAAAGTTGACCTCGGCGGAATTTGAACTCAGAATGGCAAGGGCCGTAACTCTATGCGTCAAAGCATGGCGTCCGACCCTCTACCGATACTGCCAATCAACCAATAATAATTGTTTCTACTTTTGGCACAAGGCCAGCAATTATCCCCGTGTATTACTGGTACTTTATTTTCTCGACCCCCCGTAAGGATGAAAGGCAAAGTTGACCTCGGCGGGATTTGAACTCAGAATGGCAAGGGCCATAACTCTATGCGTCAAAGCATGGCGTGCGACCCTCTACCGATACTGCCAATCACCCAATAATAATGATAATAATTGTTTCTACTATAGGCACAAGGGCCGACATGTAGGGGACAATACAAAGACACGGACGGTGGGGGTTTACAATAAACTCGACTAAAAGTGCACAATGGCAAAAACAATTTAACAATGAAAATATAAAATAAACTATGCATAAATATAACAAACTAGATTCCCCAATAGAAGGGTGGACGACCCAAGGGTGACTCAGGTGCCTCACCAATCCTGAACCACCTGATGCTTCTAGGGTACCCGGGGAGGGCACCCCTCTCCTCCTCAAATTAACCAGCCTATAGGCGCTTGGTCAGAGTAGGCACACTCACACGGGCCATTCTCGCCACATTCATCCACCTTTTAGCAAATGTACTGGGGGCGGGGCAGCTCTTCTCTCTCCACCCACACCTTCCTTTCCAAGTAAAAAAGTTGATGAAGTATTGGCCGAAGGGAAAAGTGTTTCTTTTCAGTCCTTTCAATAATAATTGTTTCCATTTTTGGCACAAGGCCAGCAATTATCCCAGTGCATTACTGGTACTTTATTTTATCCACCCCCGTAAGGATGAAAGGCAAAGTTAACCTCGGCGGGATTTGAACTCAGAATGGCAAGGGCCGTAACTCTATGTTGCAAAGCATGGCGTCGGACCCTCTACCGATACTGCCAATCTACCGCCAGTAATAATGGTTTCTTAAATAGGCACAAGGCCAGCAAGTTTGGGGGTGGAGGAAAGTCGATTAAATCGATCCCAGACAGTACATTACTGGTATTTTATTTTATCGACCTCGTAAGGATGAACGGCAAAGTTAACCTCGGCGGGATTTGAACTCAGGCCGTAAAGGGACGTAACTCTCTGCCGCAAAGCATGGTGTCCGACCCTCAATCGATACTGCCAATCCACGACGATGGCAGCCATTGCATGACGGTGACAACAGCAACATGGACGACTTCATTAACATAAAAACAAACACATTTCCTATATACACCATTGAAAAACTTTAAAAATCTGTAAATAAAGAAAACGAAATGTTTGGGGCGTGGTCACAGATTAAAAAGTACATTGATATATGATAGGCATATAACATTGTACTATATATATATATATATATATATATATATATATATATATATATATATATATGTCTGTGTCTGTGGTTGACGGCTAAGAGAAAAGACTACTCAATAATTGTTTCTACTTTTGGCACAAGGCCAGCAATTACCCAGTACATTACTGGTACTTTATTTTACCGACCCCGTAAGGATGAAAGGCAAAGTGAACCTCGGCGGGATTTGAACTCAGATCGTAAAGGGACGTAACTATGCTGGAAAGCATGGCGTCCGACTCTCTACTGATACTGCCAATCCACCGCCCTACTCAATAATGGAGGAGCGTTAGAATATTCATTTTATTAAGGCTAAAGAGTGAGTCTTATTACTCTGGAGTTTCGTCTGTTTATCGCAGCTTTATCTGTATATATATAGAAGTAGTTATATATA
>OZ024762.1:17951304-17956304 GCA_964016885.1 Eledone cirrhosa
GTAACTATGCTGGAAAGCATGGCGTCCGACTATCTATCGATACTGCCAATCCACAATAATGATTTCATTTATTAGCCACAAGAGGACAATGTAGGGGACAATACAAATACAGGGACAGTGGGGGTTTACAATAAGGTCAAGTAAAAGTGCACAATGGCAAGACTAATTTAACAATGAAGATATAAAAATATTGGAATGTATCATTATTTTCAGGAATGTTATGTACTGTATCTATCACCTATCTTTAGAAGAAGAAGAAGAAGAAAGAAGAAGAAAGAAAAAGAAAGAAAAAGAAAGAAAAAGAAGAAAAAGAAGAAAAAAAAGAAAAAAAAGGAAAAAAAGAAGAAAAAAAGAAAAAAAAGAAGAAGAAGAAGAAGAAGAAGAAGAAGAAGAAGAAGAAGAAGAAGAAGAAGAAGAAGAAGAAGAAGAAGCCAAAAGAAATTAGTTATGGTCGATGACTTTAGAGAAGTTATTATACAATCATTCCAGCTGTAACAATTACATATGGTGTGGTGACATATTTTGAAAAATTCCTTCATCTTGTCCAATTCAGTAACCAAGGAACTGGAATTCATTTCATGATTTTCTCTTTTTAGTCATTTATTGTTGTTATTATTATTAGGTGGATTAAGGCGGTGGATTGGCAGTATCGGTAGAGGATCGGATGCCATGCTTTGAAGCATAGAGTTACCTCCTTGTATGATCTGAGTTCAAATCCTGCCGAGGTTAACTTTGCCTTTCATCCTTACGGGGTCGATAGAATAAAGTACCAGTAATGCACTGGGTAATTGCTGGCCTTGTGCCAAAAGTAGAAACAATTATTATTAGGTGGATTGGCAGTACCGGGAGGGCGTCGGACGACATGCTTTGCAGCATAGAGTTACGTCCCTTTATGGTCTGAGTTCAAATCCTGCCGAGGTTAACTTTGCCTTTCATCCTTACGGGGTCGATAAAATAAAGTACCAGTAATGCACTGGGGTCGATTTAATCGACTTTCTCCTCCCCTAAAATTGTTGGCCTTGTGCCTATGGGGTCGATAAAATAAAGTACCAGTAATACACTGGGTTAATTGCGGGCTTTGTGCCAAAAGTAGAAACAATTATCATTAGGTGGATGGATTAGCAGTATCGGTAGCGGGTCGGACGACATGCTTTGCAGCATAGAGTTACGTCCCTTTGCAGTCTGATTTCAAATCCTGCCGAGGCTAACTTTGCCTTTCATCCTTGCGGGTTCGATTATATAAAGTACCAGTAATGTACTGGGGGATAATTACTGGCCTTGTGTCTGATCACGCGCCTGTAGACTGGTGAATTTGAGGACGAGAGGTGTGCCCTTCCCGGGTGCCTTACTGGGACTGCTAAAGTGTTGATACCAATCACCTTATTCCTTGCATTTAGTTGCGCCCCTTGAATTCAAATTTGCCTTTCATCCTTACGGGTCGATAAAATAAAGTACCAGTAAGACACTGGGATCGATTTAATTGACTTTTCCCTTATTAAACTCTTCACCTTGTGCCTAAATTAAAAACCATCATTATTTGCTGCATTTAGTTACGGCCCTTTACGTTGTGAGGTTAACTTTGCTTTTCATCCTTCAGGGTTCGATAAAAAGTACCAGTCCAGTACTGAGGACGATTCTAACCCCCCCCCCCCCTCTCTCTCTCTCTCTCTTTCTATCTCTCCGGAAAGGTAACGGGCTCCACCAATCGAAATTATCGCTCGTAGTAACAAGGTTACAAGGAAAGATTTTTCTTTATTCATTGAGAAGTTCCCTGATGATCTGAGCCTCTCAGAGTATTCAAAATACTGTGATTACTCAGCGAAACTGCAGCAATCGGGACATCAAAGTAAATACAGACTTTTTTCTTATCTTGTTTACTTTTCCCAAATATAATTTTATAAAATCTATTCATTGCTTCATCGTGGCAATCCTCTTGGTGTAGTTTCGTTGGATTGCCTCAAGCTCCGTGGTTAGTTTGATATTATGGGGTGACCACAGCTGGGAGCAGTAGTCCAGGCGGCTTAGGACAAATATCCTCCATAGTATCAACATGGTCTCTTGGCCTCTTGTCCGGAAAGTCCTCAAGATTCAGCCAGCGAGTCGTCTGCACATTGTCGCCACCCTCATGATGTGTGAAGAAAAAGTTGCATCGTCGCTCATGTCTATCCCTAGGTCTCGTACCGATTTCGACACGGGGATTTTGACCCCCCCTGGTCAGGTGTAGCTGTGTTGTATTGTCTTTGTGTTTTCAGGTTGATATTGTAGGGCTTGAAATTTTCCAGCATTAAATTTCATGTTTTAGTCCTCAACCAATTTGGATATGGCATCCAGATCTTGTTTTAAAAGGGCAGCATCAGCCGAGCTGTTGATTGCCTGTGCTACCTTTGTGTTATCAGCATAGCTAGTGAGTGATGTGGTATGTACTATAGAGGGCATGTCTGAGAGAGCCACCAAAAACAGTAATGGTCCCATGACTGTGCCCTGGGGCACCCCACTTGTTATTGATGTTTCCTTTGAGAGGGGCCCATTTGCTGCAACTGTCTGGTTTCTGTCTTTTAAGAAATCATGCAGCCAATCACCTGCGTTTCCAGTTATGCCGAGTCTGTGTAGTTTGTGACATATCATTCCTTGGTCGACCTTGTCAAAGGCCTTCGCAAAGTCAAGGTATATCACGTCCACATGTGAGCTGTCTAGCAGTTAGTACCCAGTCATAGTGTTGTAACAGCTGTGTAAGACAGCTTTTCCTGGGCGAAAGCCATGCTGCGTGATAGTTAGGTGGTCATTTTCCTCGAGGAACATGATCAGTTTCTTTCTGATGATTCCTTCCATAACCTTACTGATATATGACGTCAGGGAGACTGGCCTGTAGTTTTTGGCCTCCGCTCTGCTTTCTCCTTTATGGGCATATTGTGCCTTCCTTTAGCTCTCTGGGTTGTTTACCGCTATCCAAAGAACTTCTGAAGAGGATCTTCAATGGTCTTGCTAAGGCACGTTTACATGTTATTAGGACTGCTGGGAATCCATCAGTTCCAGCAGCTGAGTTTGTTCTAATTTCTTCTATGGCGGATACCACATCTTCCTCCGTTATGTCTATGTGGTTGATGGTCGCCATTTCTTCGTGGAGTGTTGTGGCATCAAATAAATCCTCTGGTTTTGCATGTTCATTCAGCATTTCACTTATCCCTTGGGGATCCTCTGTTAATGAACCATCTTTATGGAAGAGTGGCCCAATCTTGCAGTGTACCGAGGCAGTCGCTTTTGCAAATTTAAAGAGGGCCTTAGGGTTTGTTTTAATATTCTTTATGGCCCTGATTTCTCTCTCTGCCCTCTCCTTTTCATGGGAAAGTTTGAGTGCAGTTTCAATGTCAAGTAGTGCATGTTTCAAATAGGATTCTTTCTTTTTTTGTTGTGCATTCAACTGGTTTGAGAGCTTAGTTCTACATCTCATAAGGATTTTCCTGTCTCTGGGAATGAAATTTTTGTGTCCGTTAGCCTTTTTCTCCAGGACAAACTTTTAGCATATAGTTTGTATTGTTGCCATGAAATTTTGAAAAACACACACATATATATATATATACATACATACACACACAAATATATATATATATATATACTGCAATAAAGTCAAATTCGTAACCAACTATAAAAGTACGCATTTTTTCTTTCTTGTAGCAACATAATACAAAACAAAAATTGAAATACTGTCAGCAACATCTGTAAGTTGTCTCATAAAAGAATTCAAAGCATCAATCATTTCGAAGAAATTATTAACAAAAGAATTCCTTCGTGATCTCGTTTCATAACCACCAAAATGCTACCAATATAGAACTAGATAGACATCTATCGCTGTCTTAAGAAGTACGTGTGTGGGTTGATGCTCTCTCTCTCTCTCTCTCCATCTCTCGCCATCTCTCGCTTTTATAAGCAAACGAGGGACCCACGCTCAGAGTAGAGAAGGTATTTCATCGGAGGATGGTGAGGGGAGACGAGTTGGAAGAGCCATTCCAGCTCGCGAGGCTCACACCCACGGGTAGCCAACTGCGTTGTCGATGGAGGTGATCCGAGGGCCAAGGACGCCAGAAGACTCCACTGCTACGGGCTCGACCGCGAACCTGTCGGAGAACGACCAAATGATCAATTCGCAGTTGAGCTGAAACTGCAGAGAAAAGAGTCTGCACGGCACTCATATAAAATACCTTATCGCCCCACCCTTACTGAAAGAACAAATTAAAAAGACATGTAACAATCAGCTCTCCTTGAATATTTGAGACGAGTCAACAGACATCACTTGCGAAAAGTATCTAATGTGTGTGTGAGTGAGTATCTGTGTGTGTGAGTGAATATCTGTGTGTGTGAGTGAATATCTGTGTGTGTGTGTGTGTGTGTGTGTGTTAGATCACTGTAATAATAAGCCACATGTGTTTGTGTATATATATATATATATACACAAACACATGTGGCTTATATATATATATATATATATATATATATATATATATATATAAAAGAGAGTATGACTACGACGGCAGAGCTCAAGCAGTTGCCGTCGAAACGGCTGGAGCTTTGCCGTCGGGGTCATACTCTCTCCTATTAGCCACTCTACTACCCTAGGTATTGAGTACTTTGGTGCGTTATGGTCCATCTGGTTCCTTACCAGAACTCCTCCGTTATATATATATATATATATATATAGGAACTATTCGTTCCTATTACCCACTCTACTACCCTAAGTATTGAGTACTTTGGTGCGTTATGGTCCACCTGGTTCCTTACCACATTTCCTTCGTTATATATATATATATATATATATTTGTTGAATTACCAACAAATTGAATATCCCTTTTGCTTATATATATATATATATATATAGATGAGATTCTACAGGACTAGAACTGTTTCATTCTTTAGAAATCATCAGATTCCTGATGATTTCTAAAGAATGAAACAGTTCTAGTCCTGTAGAATCTCATCTATATTAAAACTTTTATACTCTGCTATGT
>OZ024762.1:17963804-17968804 GCA_964016885.1 Eledone cirrhosa
CACCAACACCACTACCAACACCAACAACACCACTTCCAACACCATCAACACCACTACCAACACCACCACCAATACCACCAACGCCAACACCACCACCAACAACATCACCACCAACATCATCAACAACACCATTACCAACACCAACACCACCAACATCACCACCACCAACATCAACAACACCACTACCAACATCACCAAGACCACCAAGACCAACACCAACTACACCAACAACAACACCACCAACAAAACCAGCACCAACACCACCAACACCACCAACACCAACACCACCAACAACACCAACACCAACACCACCAACACCAACACAACCAACAACACCACCAACACCAACACCACCAACAACACCAACACCACTAACACCTCCAACACCACCTACAACACCACCACCAACAACACCAACACCAACACCACCAACAACACCACCAACACTACGACCAACACCAACACTAACACCACCACCAACAACACCAACAACACCAACGCCACTACCAACACCAACACCACTACCAACACAAACACTAACACCACCAACAACACCACCAACAACACAAACACCACCAACACCAACAACAACACCACCAACACCAACAACACCACCACCAACACCACTACCAACACCAACACCACCAACAACACCAACACCAACACCACCAACACCAACACCACCACCAACACCACCAACAACACCAACAACAACACCACCAACACCACCTCCAACACCAACACCAACACCATCCCCACCAACACAAACATCAATATCAACACCAACACTTTGCATATCTTCATCATCAACATCAACATCAACATCAACATCAACATCATCATCATCATCAGCATCAACATCATCATCCTCACCAACGGAGATCACACCTTATCATATATCGACCCAGGGAGGGATAACTGTTAGATCTGGTTCCATACACATCTCGGTTAATATTTATTCTTGGTTTCACTTTCCGCTGATTCCAGTCATTAGACTGCGGTCATGCTGGGGCAACACCTTCATTCAGTTGATCATATCACCCCACACACCCCACCCACCCCCCATCCCCAGTATTCATTTGTTTTAAAATTTTGTTTTAATCTGGTACTACCTAAATCGACCGCAAAAGGTGAGACTACATGACAATCTTCCCGTGTTCCGCAGGGGTAATCTCCTAATCTGGGATGCCACATGCTGTGACACCTACTCATGTGACGAACTGGTGCGTTCGGCTACCAGCCCAGGCTCTGCTGCCAGCCAAACTGAAGAGGTCAGTATGCCCAAGAGGTCAATATGCCCCAAGTGTTGGCCTCTCTGGTTTTCTGATAGCTTTGTGGTAGAAAAGCCGCCTGTAGCAGTGGAAACTTCCGGCGTACTTGGGCCCCGAACCACATCCTCCTTACTCACTGCTATTGGAGCGGAGTTGCCCTCTCGCAAGTGCGAGGTGGTGTAGCTGGACGGCTTTCTAGAGTGTCTCACTGCGCCGCCCTTGGGAACAATGTACTATCCATCCTGTCGGTCGGAGGGTAAGTTAGTTGGAGGTGGAAGATGCTCGATCAGATGTCACTTTCTCTCTATAGCAATATACAAATTGACCACAAAAACAGTCTTTGATTTCAAATACTTATAACATGAGAACTTAAATGAATATTCTTACAAAATTAGTGGCTACAGATGTATAAACTACCAAAATGTCATGTGATATTGGTTGATATCATAGACACTGGATGTGTGCCCCTTTTGTTGCTCGACAAACAGCAATGTGATAATCAAGCTGAGTGTTTCTGTGATCACTCTGTATATATCTACAGGATTTCATTTTAAAAACATTCGATTTAAATCAAATTTCAAAGCAATAATTCCGGAACATTTTACAACACCAACACTTTATCGGTCTCTATATCGATCATTGTATTTCTGAAGCGAATGTTAAGGGAGCAGCTGTAACTCGGTGTACTTTTTTCTTCTTTTGTAGTTGTTTTTTTTTTGTTTTTTTTTTGTTAGCATATATTTACACTTTTCGATGATATAAGCGGATATATGCTTTGGTTCGTTTATTTTACTGGTTTCAGTCATTAAACTACGGTCATGCTGGAGCACTACTTTGGAGGGATTTAATAGATCATATCAACCCCAACACTTTAGTTTCTTTAAGTCTTGTACTTACTTTCTCTCTCTCTCTCTCTCTCTAAGCGCTAATGTTAGGAAATACTAAGAAACAGTGAATATAAACACACACACACATTCATATATAAACACACACACAATATATATATATATATATATATAGTCACTTTATTATGGCTAAATAGTGAGCCTTGTTACTCAGGAGTTTCGCCTGTTTATCACAGGGTGATCATGCGAAACTCCTGGTTAACGAGACTCACTATTTCGCCATAATAAAACAAATATTAAAACTCTACTTCGATTTTCAATACTCTTTTCTCTCAGCTGTCAACCACATACGGATATATATATATATATATATATATATATATATATATATATATATATATATATTTCGTTTCTGAATTTGTTTAGCAAGATATTTTATTTGAAAACGTGTGTTGAAACCGATATTGTTATACTTTGGGAGGGTGCGTGTGTTTCTTATTGGCAACGTGACCCTCCCAAAGTATAACAATATATATATACATACATATATATATATATATATATATATATATATATATATATATATATATATATATATATATGTATGTATATAAAGACAGGGGGGAAGAAAAAATGGCTTCACTTGTGCTTTCAACAAATTTATTTTCTTCACAAAATCCAAAAAGAATTTTTCTTAAAAAAAATTATTTTATAAATATATATATCTGTGTGTGTGTGTTATGTATGTTTCGGATGTTGGTTTCTCATTAGAAGACGAGAGAGAGCAAGAAAGAGAGAGAGAGAGAGAGAGAGGTTTAGAGCGAGAGGGGGGGGGGGTAGAAACATAGATGAAAAACTTTCACTCAATTTCTGTCTACCGAATTTCAAACACAAGGCGATGATCAACATTGTCCCAAGGAGCCAGCACTTGAACTGGACCTGAATGCACGTGGTTGTGAAGCGAACGCCCTAACCCCACAACCATTCCTGCACCTACGTGTATATTATTTATTTTTTGTTTGTTTGTTTGTTTTTGTTTTTGTTTTTTCATAATATTTCAGAATCGTGAAAACACGAGCCTTGAATGGGAGTATCAGTACGAAATCTTTGATATGACGACATTTCACTCGGATTGTTATATAAATCATACATGTTGCGGGTCTTCCGTCTGTTTCGGCGATGGGTGTTCTACCGGATGTAATGTCCGGAACAGCCGGCTGCCAGCGTGTGGGCTTCTCCTTTGCTAATTAATAATTGTTTCTACGTTTGGCACAAGGCCAGCAATTATCCCAGTGCATTACTGGTACTTTATTTTATCGACCCCGTAAGGATGAAAGGCAAAGTTAACCTCGGCGGGATTTGAACTCAGATCATACAGGGAGGTAACGCTATGCTTCAAAGCATGGCGTCTGACCCTCTACCTATACTGCCAATCCACCGCCCTTTGCTAATAATTGTTTCTACTTTAGGCACAAGGCCAGTTGCTAATAATAGTTAGAGATTAGGAGAGGGAGAGAGATGGAGAGAGTGGAGAACAACAACAACAACACAGATGATAAGACTTGACACACTATAGTATAGCCTTTCTCTATATCTCTTCTCGTTCGTAGCTCATCTTCATCGATCTTGGCCACATTTATTACTTACCCTAATCAATCACACAATAGTTTCTTATATAGGCACAAGGCCAGCAATTTTGGCAGAGAGGAGAGTCGATTAAATCGACCCCAGAGTGTGACTGGTACTTTATTTTATCGACCCCGTAAGGATGAAAGGCAAAGTTAACCTCGGCAGGATTTGAACTCAGACCGTAAAGGGCCGTAACTCTGTGCTGCAAGGCATGGTGTCCGACTCATTACCGATACTGTCAATCCCCCTCCATACCCTAATCAAGCATAATAATATACCACGTGTGTTACTATATTTATATATACAAGTCTGTTCGCTTTTTACGCGAATTCGCTTTAAGACCTCTTGAAAAAATATTAAATATTCACGAATAATGCGAATAACGTGCTATAACGCGAGTAGTTTTTAATTTTCTATTTATGGGAAATTAAGGGCAGTATATTAGCAGTAATTGGTAGAGGGTCGGACGCCATGCTTTACAGCATAGAGTTACGGCCGTTTATCATCTGAGTTCAAATCTCGCCGAGGTTAACTTTTCCTTTCATCCTTATGGGATTGATAAAATAAAGTACCAGTCACGCACTGGGGTCGATTTAATCGACTTTCCCCCCTTCCTCCCAAATTGCTGGCCTTGTGCCTATAGTAGAAATCATTATCATTACTGGTGGATTGGCAGAATCGGTAGAGCGTCCGACAACATGCTTTGTAACATAGAGTCTTGGCCTTTTACGTTCTGTGTTCAAATCCCGCCGAAAGGTATTTTTGGTTTGTTGTGGTTTGTAAGTTGTAATATCACCTCCAACACCACCACCAACACCACCATCAACACCACCACCAACACCACCATCAACACCACCTCCAACACCACCTCCAACACCACCACCAACACCAACAACAACACCACTACCAACAACAACACCACCAACACCACCACCAACACCAACAACACCACTACCAACACCACCAACACCAACACCAACACCATCACCAATACCAACACCAATACCAACACCACCAACACCACCTCCAACACCACCTCCAACACCACCACCAACACCAACAACAACACCACTACCAACAACAACACCACCAACACCAACACCACCACCAACACCAACAACACCACTACCAACACCACCAACACCAACACCAACACCATCACCAATACCAACACCACCAACACCACCTCCAACACCAACACTACCACCAACACCACCATCACCATCAACACCATTGTCGCCGCCATATGAACACA
>OZ024762.1:17976304-17981304 GCA_964016885.1 Eledone cirrhosa
AAAAAAACGATACGCTGGTATATAGAAAACACTCCCCGATGACTAATCTATGAGCCTGTAAAGTTTCATGAAAATCGGTCTTAAGATGTAGGCCCCTATAGGTAATACACAGACACATACTTAATTTTATATATATACAGAAGATATATATATATATATATATATACACACATATATACACACAAACAGACACACACACAGACACTCACACATATATATACATTTACATATGTACGTATGGATTATATCGAACATTACTAATAATGTTCGATTCGTTTGTAAACAAACGGCCCGTTTTAAACCTGTGCCGGTGACCGATCGTCACCTGGCTTATATACATAGAATTTGGTGGTCCAGTACTGGATAGAACTCGTCATTCCGTTTAGTTAACCATGATGCAATAGTAAGAAAAGTACTCAATGTAACGCAACTCAATCATATTTGATGTAAGATTCCGTTGGTGGTGCGGAAACGGAATTAAATATTATTGAATAAAGTGACAGGGGGCCGGAAAATTGAAATTGCTTTAAAGTTTGTATTTTTGCAGACACTATATATATTTCAATGGCCAGTAGTATTCCAGCGATATCATCAGGTGTATTGCATAACAGTTATAAAAGAATAATGGTAAACATAAGCTGGGTACACAGAGACAAAAGACAAAAAATAAAATTTGAGATATTTGATTCAGGGGCGGCTTACGTTCAGTCGGTTAGAGTGACCGCCCCTGAATCAGACTGACAGAGACTAAAGCATTGAGAATGTGATGGAGAGAGAGAGAGAGAGGGGGGAGAGGGGGAGAGAGGGAGAGAGAGAGAGAGAGAGAGAGAGAGAGAGAGAGAGAGAGGGAGAGAGATTGGGTAAGTAGAAAGAGAGCGAATGATTGAGAGAGAAAATGAGAAAGTGAGAAAGATATATAAAACGCGACGCCAGTATGGAATTGATACTTCGCGGGAGGTCACTGTAACCGACTGGACATAAGCTGACCTTGAAACAAATATTTCCAATTTTATTTATTTTTTATTTTTAGTATCCGTGTACCCAGCTTGTGTTTACCATGATTCCTTTATAACTGTTATGAAATACACCTGATGATGTCACTGGAATTCTACTGGCCGTTGAAATATATATAGTGTCTGCAAAAATAAAATCTTTAAAGCAATTTCAACTTTTCAGCCTCCTGTCCTTTAGTCAATAATATATATATATATAGGAAAATGTATGACCCCTACGGCAGAGCTCAAGCTGTTTCGACGGCTATTTCTGGACGGCTATTTGAGTCCAGAAATAGCCGTCGGGGTCATACATTTTCTTATTACCCACTCTACTACCCTAAGTATTGAGTACTCTGGTGCTTTATGGTCCATCTGGTTCCTTACCACAAATCCTTCGTTATATATATATATATATATATATATATATATATATATATATATATATATTGTTATACTTGGGGAGGGTCATATTTGTGTAATATTGCCAGAATTAATAACAGAACACACTCACTGTTTGGTTGGTTTTCGTTTCTCGCTTCTGTGTCTTTTGTATCGGTAATCTAACTTACTCGGTCCTCAATGTTGCCATTGACTGACCGACGGTCAAAAATAATACAGATACAATATAGACACTATATATATATATATATATAACGCACTCTCTCTCTCTCTCTCTCTCTCTCTCTCATACTCATATATATATATATATATATATATATATATATATATATATATATATATATATATAAAATAAGTTGACGTTTGGGTTTTACATGGGTTTCACTGCTAGTGCCGGTTGCATCTCAGCGTACTCAATGAGTAATGTCAAATTCCAGAGTAGACACATAGTTATTCGCTTCCATTCAATAAATGGGTACCTTCAATTTATACCCGTACTCGACTTTGAGTCGACACGGGGCCATGGTAAATGATAATTGCCTAAGATGTCTCGCACTGGATTTGGACTCGGAACCTAATAGCTGCAAAGGGAACTACTTAACCATTGGACCATACTGCGTCTATTTACTGAACAAGGATTCTAAAATGTTGAATCATAAGATATTTATTTGGGGCTTTGAGACTAAATATTCTGGCTTCGTCATTTCAAATCAAAAAGTTTAGATCGAGAGAGAATAGTAGTTAGGTAGTTGTGTGGTTCAGTTGAACCATCCATCAACAGAGAGAGAGAGAGAGAGAGAGAGAGAGAGAGAGAGAGAGAGAGAGAGAGTATTGGCTTGGTCGATGTGTGGATCAGTCGAACCGTTCATTGACAGGGAGAGAGAGAATATTGGTAGTGTGGATCAGTTGAACCGCCCATTTAGAGAGAGGATATTGGTTTGATAGTTGTGAGGATCAGTTGAACTCTCCATTACCGAGAGAGAGAATATTGGTTTAGTAGCTCTGTGGTTCAGTTGAACTGTCGATCAACAGAGTGAGGGAGAGCATATTGGTTTAGTAGCTCTGTGGTTCAGTTGAACTGTCGATCAACAGAGTGAGGGAGAGCATATTGGTTTAGTAGCTGTGTGGTTCAGTTGAACTGTCGATCAACAGAGTGAGGGTGAGCATATTGGTTTAGTAGCTGTGTGGTTCAGTTGAACCGTCGATCAATAAAGTGAGGGAGAACATATTGGTTTAGTAGCTGTGTGGTTCAGTTGAACCGTCGATCAATAAAGTGAGGGAGAGCATATTGGTTTAGTAGCTGTGTGGTTCAGTTGAACTGTCGATCAACAGAGTAAGGGAGAGCATATTGGTTTAGTAGCTGTGTGGATCAGTTGAACTGTCGATCAACAGAGTGAGGGAGAGCATATTGGTTTAGCAGCTGTGTGGATCAGTTGAACTGTCGATCAACAGTAACTGAATTAACAAGTTCCGTGGATTAACGCTGCTTTCTTGGTCGTTTCATAACATATTCTGACACTAAGATAGCCAAACAGATATGATGACATGCAAATAGAGTAAGAGGAAGTAAGGAGACGAGAGAGATAGATAGAGGGAGGGGGTGGGGGATGGAGAGAGATGGAAAGAGAGGGGGGAGTGAGATTGAGAGAGAGAGGGGAATATAGATGGAAAGAGGGAGGAAATGAGATGCAGAGAGAGGGATAGAAAAATAGAGGGAAGTAGCGTGGGAGAGAGGAAGCTGGAGGAGAGAGGGGAGAGATAGAGAGAAGAATATAAATGGAAAGGGTGGGGGGGAATGAGATGCAGAGAGAAAGAGGGAAAGAGATGGAAGACAGAGCGAAAAAGAAATGGAGAGAGAGAGAGAGAGATGTGGAGAGAGAGGAAGCAGAGGGAGAGAGGGGGAGAGAGGGGAAGCGGAGAGAGAGAGAGAGAGAGAGAGAGAGAGAGAGAGAGCGAGAGAGAGAGAGAGAGAGAGAGAGAGAGAGATATGGAGGTTATAAACAAGAGGAATCATTTTAGGAATTAACGGAATGTATCACATACAACATTATCCCATTTTGACAGCAGACGGAAACTTTCTGTTTATGTTTGTGTCATTCCTGTTGGATTGAGCGCCATATTGTTATAAAATGTCTACTCCCACACACTCCAATCCCCACCCCAACCCTTAAAAAAATCGGCTATGTTTAGACCTAGAGAGGGGCGAGAAGGGAACTCGCCGAAGTTTCAACACCCAAGACACGCTGTGTGTCAGGACGGCGTCCCATATTGTTACAACATGTCTCTAGAGAGAGAGAGAAGAAAAAAAAAAGAAAATCAGCTGGGTTAAGATCTAGAGTGAGGTGAGGGTGGCTGGGTTCAGATCTGGGGTGAGGTGGAGTGGAGTGGCTGGGTTAAGATCTGGGGTGAGGTGGGGTGGAGTGGCTGGGTTTAGATCTGGGGTGAGGTGGGGTGGTGGCTGGGTTTAGATCTGGGGTGAGGTGGCGTGGTGGCTGGGTTTAGATCTGGGATGAGGTGGGGTGGCTGGGTTAAGATCTGGGGTGAGGTTGGGTGGCTGGGTTCAGATCTGGGGTGAGGTGGGGTAGCTGGGTTCAGATCTGGGGCGAGGTGATGTGCCCCCCCCCCAAAAAAAAAAATTTTTAATGCGCCCATATTGTTACATGTCTCTAGTGTGAGAGAGAAAATAAAATAAAATAGAACAGAAAAGAAAATCAGTTGGGTTCAGATCTGGAGAAGAGGGTGGGGTGCAGCCAAAACACGCCGTGTGGCACGATGGCGCCCCTAAGACTCCATCAGGAGTCGAAGGTTTAAGGAAGGAAGGCAGGAAACTGATATTCTATGCAAATCATGAACTCTTGCCTTTATATGTTTGTCGACAACGATGTAATAATTAAGTTCAGATCTTAACACAAATGATCGCAAATGTCACAACCCCGCAATAACTGAATGTTAGATTAAACAAATAGTTGTTGTTTTCAGCACTGGGTAATTGCTGGCCTTGTTCCTAAAGTAGAAACAATTATTATAATACATACAGTTTGTTGTTGTTTAGACTTCGCCCCTACCCAACCAGGTCAGCGCTAATCTAGCAAATCTGAGATCAAAGACATTCCAACTCTCTGACCCTTTATCTCTCTCTCTCACACACACATTCACACACAGTCTCTCTCTCTCTCTCTCTATATATATATATATATATATATATATATATATATATATATATATATATATATATATATATATATATATATATATATATATATATATATATACAGCTTCGTAGAATCGAGATGTATCTGAGGACCTTGCGATTTCAGAGAGTCAGATTCGATCATTGCATCGAACGTGCCTCGAGCTGGTCGCTAGAGAAACGATTGTAATGTCTAATAAATTTTATTCGTCGCAACACTGATTCTCCGTTTCTTATGTGATATATATATATATATATATTAATTTGTTTCTGTCGTAGGGTATCTTAGACTACATTATCTAATTTATCAAGTCTTTTTTAATATTTTTATCAGTTTGTTTCCGTTTTTAACCTGTCTTAAGGTTGGCAGTTGAGTCGAATCTATCTTAAGGTTTACATCTGAGATGAGCGTATCT
>OZ024762.1:17986304-18008804 GCA_964016885.1 Eledone cirrhosa
ACATATATATATATATATATATATCATCATCATCATCATTTTACATCCACTTTTCCCTGCTTGCAAGGGTGGGACGGGAACTGATTCTGGCTTGATTTCTACAGCTGGATGCCCTTCCTAACACCTACATCATTTACACTGAGTGCTGGGTGCTTTTTTGCCGTGGCGCCTACACGTCCACTTTACAGTGTGGGCTGGGTGCTTTTTTGCCGTGTGAGAGCCATTCCAATACTGGCCTCTCATCGGACGCCAGGACGAAATTACAAAAAAAAAAAATATATATATATATATATATATATATATATATATATATATATGTGTTAATGCATCCGCTTGTTTTTTCGTAACTTTTTTCCTTGATATATATATATATATATATATATATATATATATAACAAAGGAAGTGTGGTAAGAAACCAGGTGGACCATAATGCACCAGAGTACTCAATACTTAGGGTAGTAGAGTGGGTAATAGGAAAAGAGTCAGGACCCCGATGGCTGAGCTCTGGCCGTTTTGACAGCTAGATCAGTTAGGATCTAGCTGTTGAAACGGCTGGAGCTCAACCGTCGGGGTCCTGACTCTTTTCCTATATATATCTATCTATCTAAGGCGGGTAAAATTCCCGAGATCCATGGACGAGTTCTCTCCAGCGGTCTCTGTCCCTCATTATCGCTGCCATATCCTGCATCTCCAACAGACCAGTGTCTATCCTTAGGGCATCAACATATGTTAACCTTGGTCTTCCTCTTCTATATATATATATATATATGCATGGTATGGACACATGGGCAGTGAATGCACCACAGAGTATGCAAAAACAGACCTGCCAACCTCTAAAAACGCAAACGGGGGGAGCATCATAAAAGAAAGTGCCCCAAAACAGGGAGAAATGAAGCAAAATAGGGAGATTTTACATGCCCACAAAGTCAGAAAACAGTACAGTCCCCATGACTTTCGGAAACAATTTTTCACGCTCAGAGTTGCTGAAGCATGGAACAAACTACCTGCATCAGTTGTTAGCTGTCGAGACACTGCATCCTTTAAAACCTCCATGCTTCCCGAGATTCGCCAACACTACACCTAATGTTCCCCCTCCATACACATACACACATGTATATCATGACTCATACATTATTCACTTCACTGACATTTGTGTATTATTCTATGTACTATACATGCACCTTTGACGAGTTGTAGTGCACCTGAGCTCTTTACACAATAATTTCATTATATTATATTATAATGAAAGCTATACCCCTTTTCACGGGAAGAGACATCTCTCACCCACCCCAAAGTGGGTAGGTGATCTCCCTGTTGGACAGAGAGAGTTGACAGGTCTGAAAGAAGGAAATAAAGAGAGTATGTTTCGATGTATGTGCAATGTTAATGCGAGTGATGAAGAATGTTTGAGCTGAGAGCAAAGCTGGTTTATAAGAGGAATCAAATGTAGTGAGTAGGAGAGAAGACTGCACTGGTATGGACATGTGTAGGAGAGAAGACTGCACTGGTATGGACATGTGTAGGAGAGAAGACTGCACTGGTATGGACATGTGTAGGAGAGAAGACTGCACTGGTATGGACATGTGTAGGAGAGAAGACTGCACTGGTATGGACATGTGTAGGAGAGAAGACTGCACTGGTATGGACATGTGTAGGAGAGAAGACTGCACTGGTATGGACATGTGTAGGAGAGAAGACTGCACTGGTATGGACATGTGTAGGAGAGAAGACTGCACTGGTATGGACATGTGTAGGAGAGAAGACTGCACTGGTATGGACATGTGTAGGAGAGAAGACTGCACTGGTATGGACATGTGTAGGAGAGAAGACTGCACTGGTATGGACATGTGATGTGTATGGAAGATGATCATGTGAGGCAAGAAATCAGAGGGGAAGCGAGTTGCAGTAGAGGGGAGACATCAGAAGACCTGGGTAGAGGTTGTGGGAGGTGATCTGAATTTGCTAAAGCTTGCAGAAAAGATGATGAAGGAACACAATATGTGGAGGGAGGTTGTGCTATTAAAGACCCATCTAACCCATGCAACTGTGGAATAGTGAATATAAAATGATGATGATGATGATGATGATGGTGACTATGGTGATTACATATATATATGTGTGTGTGTATGGTTAGAAATATATATATATATAGATGTATATATATAGATATATAGATATATAGATGTATATATATATATATATATATATATATATATATATATATATATATATATATGCGAGCAAGACAATCACTCTTGCCTCAAGTGGGACTACCCCCGTCCAAACCCATGCGAGCGTGGAACACGGACGTTAAACGTTGATGATGATGATGATGATGATGATATATATATATATATATATATAACCATAGCACATGTATGATTGTGTGTGTGAAATTTTTTGTTTGGTTTTGCATGTTATTTTTTTAATTCTGTATATTATTTATTTCAACACATGCTTTCAATCTGTCTGGAACCCAAACCAACTCATGCATACAGCATCCAGAATAAGATAACTGTAAAACACAACACATGTATCATTATTTATTAATGAAGGGCGGTGGAATCGGTAGAGCATCAGGCAAAATATTTTGTGGCATTTAGTCACAGCCCTTTATGTTCTGGGTTCAAATTCCACTGAGATCCATTTGTCTTTCACCCTTCTAAGGTCGATAAAATAAAGTACAAGTTAAATACCAGGGTTGATGTTAGCAACTTTGCCCTTCTTCTGAATTGCTTGCTGATAAAAAGAATTATTTATTAACGATGAGTAGGATATTGGTAGAAATGTTAGAGCACTGGATAAAATGTTTTGCAGTGTTTAGATATGATTTTCAACATTTCAAGTTCAAATCCTCCTGAGAACAGTTTTGTCTTTGTCTTTCTCTTTGTTTGGTAAAGGCGAGTTTAAAGTTTAAAGTCTGTCTCAAGCCTGCAGCTTTATCAGGACAGAGCTTATCCTGGTCTCTCTGGTGTGAAGCAACTGAAACTACATGACTCCTCCTACTAGACACCAGTCTATTGCAGGGTTAAACCCCCAGCTAAATATACTGGAGCAAAGTGTAATAAAGTGTTTTGCTTGAGAACACAACACACAACCCAAATCCATGAATGAAACCCACGACAATATGATTGTAAGTCTAACACTTTTACCACTAGTCCACATGTCTCCCTGGTCAAGCTGTGGCTATAGTATAAAGGTTTAACCCTTTAGCAGTCACATTACTATATATATATATATATATATATATACTATTATATTTTTTTGTCAAATGCTTTATCTCACATAATATCGAATCTATGAGATTTTGAAAGTATTTATTTTGAGAACAATACCTTAACATCAGTTTGACCAACCAGTTACAGCCAGTTTCAACAGAAAGAGGTAGAGAATTCTGGCCGGTTTGGGCCAGTTTGAACATTAAAAGGTTAAGAGTGTCCCAGGTCCACAGAGAACACCTTGAATGGCCCACCTGTCGTTGGCCCTTATACTATCTCAAGAAAAAAAGAAAGGACACAGTTGACAAGGTAGTTCTAGATGCATTAAGGGGTGGTCGTGGATGGAATGCTTTAGGTTGCTCAGTTGGTGGTTGGCCTTGGGCTAAATAACTACATAACAACAATAACAGTAACAATATATGTATGTTTGTATTATGTATGTATGTCGCATGGTCGGGTTGTCGATGACTAAACCAGCAACCCCACCAAGTTTACTTGGTGAGGAGGGGGATTTTGGACACCCTGCAGGACAAAAAACAAAACCTGACAAAGGGCGGAAGAACTCATAAGAGTCAACGGCCATCCAAAAGTGTGTAAATATGTGTGTGTGTGTGTGTATATGTATAAATGTATTTTGGTATGCATGTATTTATGTATGTACATATTTATATACACCTATATGTATATATTTATATATATAATATATATATATATATATTATATATTATATATATATATATATATATATATATATAATATATATATTATATATTATATATATATATATATATATATATATAAAATATATATATTATATATTATATATATATATATATATGTATGTACATATTTATACACACCTATATGTATATATTTATATATATATATATATATATTATATATATATATTATATATTATATATATATATATATATATAATATATATATATATATATATATATTATATATTATATATATATATATAATATATATATTATATATTATATATTATATATATATATATGTATGTACATATTTATACACACCTATATGTATATATATAATATATATATATATTATATATATATATTATATATTATATATTATATATATATATATAATATATATATATATGTATGTATGTCTTCTTCTTTGTCCACTTATTCCTGAGAGGGTTGTGGGGCCAGAGTCATCCTCAAACACTCCTTCCAGCAGGTCCTGTCAGAAGCAACCATCTCAAACTGATCTGGTTGGATCCCCAAGCAAGACCAGCCAAGCTCATGGATGTTATCCAACCATCTTGCTCGGGGTTTAAGCCTGGGTCTCGTGCCAGCTGGTTTGGCTCATAAAATCTGTCCAGCAATTCTTTCCAGAGACATTCTAACCACATGCCCATATTATCAGAGCTGTGATCACCCAATTCCGAGAAGTAGTGGCTCTACTAAGAGTAACTCTCTGATGTCTGAGCTACACACTTTATCAAGTAACGTTACTCCAAAAACCCTTTGGAGGAATCCCATTTCGGCCGCTTGTATTCGTGATCGTATTCATTCGGTCATTACTCGACCATAGGTAAGGGATGGCACAAAAACCGAATTGAAGATAGTGAGTTTGGCTTTTACATCTACCTCCCTTCTTCTGATTACACACATGTACATATATATATGTACATTTATATGTATATTTATATGTATATTTATATACACATACACATGTACATATATATATATATATATATATATATATATATATATATACATACACATATATATATATATACACATACACACACTCATATACATATATATATATATAATATGTTGATTCAAAACTGCACTATTCACAAGTGTTTTTTAACCTTCATATCATGTCTTCCTATTTTATCTGATGAAAACACAAATATTATTGCATGATGATATTTGTTTTTGAAATGCGCATAATAAAATACATGGAACTCTTTTAACCATCTTTTGATCTTATATATTATGTATACTCCAGTCCTACAAACTGTAGAGTGCTTCTTATCCAATATCTGCATTGCTTTATTGTACTACAATAAAACTCACCTCCTACATATATATATATATATATATATATATGTGAGTGTGTGTATGTATATATATATATGTAAATGTGTATATATATATATATACACATATATATATATACATATGTATATGTGTACATATATATATCATCATCATCATCATCATCTTCATTTAACGTCCATCTTCTATGCTAGCATGGGTTAGCCGGGAGTTGTCCCAATTTGAGGCAAGGTTAGTCGGGTGACCATGTCTCGCTCATATAGGACTATCTGGCAGGTTTTCTATGGCTAGATGCCCTTCCTAACACCAACCACATTTACAGTGTGGACTGGGAACTTTTTACCGTGTTACCTACACGGCCACATTACAGCATGTACTGTGTGTTTTTTTTTTTTTTGTCGTGAGACCTACATGATCTCGATCTCATTATCTCATTTATTTGGACTGGATGTTGTGGTACCAACTTTACAGAGAGAGGGTGGTGTTGGTGGGATTGGGAGGATAGGGTAGTGGTAGTGGATTGGGGTGTATATTGGTTAAGAGGTGCCTACTGACTGTAGGTTTCGCTTTGTACATAGGCAAGGCGGGTCTTCTGTATTATTGCGTAGCGCCAAAGATCTCGGTCCAGTGACATTGTCTTAGAGAGGTGCAAGTGTGTAAGGTCGGAATTTATCAGATCGTCCCAGGTTTTTCTGGGTCTACCTCCTCCGTAACTGCCATCAATTTTGATCGGCCTGCACTTTTTTATACAGCTGTCGTCTTTCATGCGAATCACGTGGCCATACCAACGTAGTCTTCTCTCAAGTAAACAACATCTGATCCCTCTTATTCCTAATTTCTCACTTAGTTCATTTATGCTTTGCCGTTCACGTATATTACTATTACACATCCAATGGAGCATGCAGGCTCCATTCCTTTCCAGTCTGCGCAGGTCCTCTGCACGCAATGCCCATGTCTCACTGCCATGTAGCATTGCTGTTCGTATACAGGCATCATACTATCTGCCTTTCATTTTTAGAGAGAAATCTTTTGTGTCCAACAGTGGTATAAGCTCTCTGAACTTTTTCCATCCCGTTCTGACTCTGGCTACTGTACTTTCAGAACACCCTCCACCACTGCTGATTTCATCACCCAGGTAACGGAAAGTGTCCACTATTTCTATAGAACCATCTGGGAAATAGAAGGAGCTAGTATCCTGTGGGCACTTGCTACTTATTGTACCTGAGCATCGGCTACATATAAAGTCTACGTTCTTAGATAGTTTACCTGTGATCCCACTACATCTTTTATGTACCCATAGTTTGCATTTGGGCCATAAAATGGAATTTCTGCCTACTCCTTTCCTACACATTGAGCATGGCCATTTCCCTGAGGGCACCTGTGCTCTATTTTCCTTTCTACAAACTAGAACTTTAGTCTTAGACAAGTTAACTTTAAGGCCTTTTGATTCTAGGCCATGCTTCCATGTTTGGAATTTCTTCTCTAGTTCAGCCATAGATTCAGCTATGAGAGTTAGATCATCTGCGTATAGGAGTTCCCATGGGCAGCCGGTCTTGAAATCCTCTGTTTATAGCCTGAAGGGCAATAATAAATAGGAGGGGACTAAGGATTGAGCCTTGATGAACACCAACTTTTATACTAAATTCTTCACAATATTCATTGTTAATTCTAACCTTACTGACTGTTTCTTTACACATAGCTTGTATAGCTCTCACAAGCCATTCATCTACACCTAGTTTTCTATGAGCCCACCAGATAATGGAGCGGGAGACTCTGTCAAAGGCTTTCTCCAGGTCTACAAAAGCTAAGTAGAGGGGTTTACTTTTAGCTAGGTACTTCTCCTGTAGTTGTCGTACAAGGAAAAGAGCATCTGTGGTACTTTTACCTGACACAAATCCAAACTGCATTTCATCTAGATCAATTCGCTCTCTGATTAGTTGTGCTATAACTCTTTCTGTGACCTTCATGACCTATATATATATATATATGAGTTATCCCGGGTTCAATCGGGGGGGGGGGGGGGGGGGGTAACCATAGTAAGTAAGGTACTCAATACAACACAGAGTATAAGAACATCAGGAGCTTCCTGATGATTTCTCACGAATGAAACAGTTCTAGTCCTGTAGAAGCTTTTCTATATATATACATATATATATATATAAGAATTAAAATACTAGAGTGTGTTGGAGTTAAACACCCTCTTCGTATTATAGAAATGACAGTAAAGGTATAGCTCAATGTAATTAAACAGAGCCGAAGAATATTTTCATAATATATATATATATATATATATATATATATATATATATATATTAAAATAACAGATTATTATTACTATATATATATATATATATATATATATATATCATCATCATCATCATCATTTTACATCCGCTTTTCCCTGCTTGCAAGGGTGGGACGGGTCCTATTCAGCACAGCATCTCTCCACTTGTCACCGTCCTTCGTTATCTCCACTGTGAGTTTCAGCGATCTGAGGTCAGCTCTCAGCACCTCCGCCCATGTTTTTCATGGTCTTCCTCTACTACGTCTTCCCTCAACTGGCATTATATTATATATATATATATATATATATATATATATATATAAAGGGCGGTGAATTGGCAGTATTGGTAGAGGGTTGGACGCCATGCTTTCTAGCATAGTTACGTCCCTTTACAGTCTGAGTTCAAATCCCGCCGAGGTTAACTTTGCCTTTCATCCTTACGGGGGTCGATAAAATAAAGTACCAGTAATGTACTGGGTAATTGCTGGCCTTGTGCCTAAAGTAGAAACAATTATATTATATATATATGAATATATGTACATGTGTGTGTATATATATATATATATATATGCATATGTGTGTATATGAGTGTGTGTGTATATATATATATATATATGCATATGTGTGTATATGAGTGTGTGTGTGTATATATATATATATATATGCATATGTGTGTACATATATATATATATATATGTGTATATGAGTGTGTGTGTGTATATATATATATGCATATGTGTATATATATATATATGTGTGTATATGAATGTGTGTGTGTATATATGTATATGTATGTGTGTGTATATATATGCATATGTGTGTATATATATATATGTGTATATGAATGTGTTTGTGTATATATATATATATATGTGTATGTATGTGTGTGTAAGTGTGTCCCCCACAGTGGTATATAGACATAGAAGTCTGGATGGGAGCAAAGCAAAGGAATGGAAAGAAATGGTATATCAGTCTACTTCTGTATATCTGCCCTTTCACCACCACCCTCACCACCATTAGCACCACCACTACCATCATCACTACCACCACCCTCACCACCAACAACACCACCAACAGCACCATTAGCACCACCACTACCATCATCACTACCACCAACACCACCACCAACACCACCACCCTCACCACCAACAACACCACCAACAGCACCACCACTACCATCATCACTACCACCAACACCACCACCCTCACCACCAACACCACCACCCTCACCACCATCATCACGCACACCTTGTTCCTATTACAACACACAGACCTGCACACACATATGTATACATGCACATATATATATACATATATATATATATACATATATATATATATATATATATATATATATATATATATATATATATATAAATATATATATATATATATATATATATATATATATATATATATATATATAAACATATATATATATATATATATAAACATATATATATATATATATATATGTATATATATATAAACATATATATATATATATATATATATATATATATACATATATATATATATATATAAATATATATATATATATATATATATATATATATATATAAACATATATATATATAAACATATATATATATATATATATATATATATATATATATAAACATATATATATATATATATACATATATATATATATATATACATATATATATATATATACATATATATATATATAAATATATATATATATATATATATATATATATATAAATATATATATATATATATATATATATATAAATATAGGGATTGTATGTGTGCATGTGTGTTATTATTGCTGGAACAGTAGGTCACGAGATACCAGAAAAAATTCCTTGATGTATTATGTTACATTCCTATCTTTCCTGAGTTCAAATCCCATTTGGATTGAAAATGCCTTTTGATCCATCCAGGGTTTCCAAAAATAAACACCCCTATTCTACAGAGAGTCACTTCAGTTCACCATAAAACCCTCCCTTATAAATTTCTGGTTTCAATCCTCAGTCAGAAATGTTCTATTAAATTAATGTCATTGTAGCTTTCATGTAAAATGTCTGTCATGCTGGAATAATAAAAGAGAGAATGGGGCAGAGAGATATGGTGGTTTGTGTGGTGGAAGTGAGAGTAGATTGTGTGGCGGTAGTGGTGGTTGTAGTGATGGTAACAGTTACTGTTAGCATATCTTGAAGGGAGAGGAAAAAATGAAACCAAAGGCCCAGCAAGATTTGATGTCTTTTTTCTGATTTTGTTGTTGTTTTTTTGGCTATGTTTTATTTTTAATCGAGTAATCAGGTGTTTCAATTAATACAGAATTGATTTTAAAAACTGACAGTAATTAAAAATAAAAGCCCTTTAAATTATTTAACCCTTTAGTGTTCAAACCAGCCAAAACCGGCCAGAATTCTCTACCTCCTTCTGTTGAAACTGGCTGTAACTGGTCGGTCAAACTGATGTTAAGATTTTGTTCTCAAAATAAATACTTTCAAAATCTCATAGATTCAATATTATGTGAGAGAATTATGTGAGATAAAGCCTTTTCCATGAAAATATAATAGTATATATAGAGTAATGTGAATGTTATGTGAGATATTATGTGAGGTAAAGCCTTTACCATGAAAATATAATAGTATATATAGAGTAATGTGAATGTTATGTGAGATATTATGTGAGGTAAAGCCTTTACCATGAAAATATAATAGTATATATAGAGTAATGTGAATGTTATGTGAGATATTATGTAAGGTAAAGCCTTTACCATGAAAATATAATAGTATATATAGAGTAATGTGAATGTTATGTGAGATATTATGTGAGGTAAAGCCTTTACCATGAAAATATAATAGTATATATAGAGTAATGTGAATGCTATGTGAGATATTATGTAAGGTAAAGCCTTTACCATGAAAATATAATAGTATATATAGAGTAATATGAATGCTAAAGGGTTAAAGATCTAAGAGAGAATGGTGGCATTGGTGATGGTTTGGGTTAATAGAAATGCTGTAACAAGTCTTTATGGAAAGGGAATGGTGAGAGAGAGCGAGAGTGTGTGTGTGAGTGTGTGTAATAAAGAGTTGGAGAGAGAGAGAGAGGGAGATAGTGGTGGTGATGGGGGTTGTAGCAGTAGTGCTGAAATATTGTTTTAATTGCACGGTGTAACAACTATGTATGTATCATCATCATCACCGTTTTACGTCCGTTCTTCCACGCTAGCATGGGTTAGACGGGTTGTCCTGTTGTGGGCAGTGTCTGGTCGGCTGACCTTGTCTTGCTCATACGGGAACTGATTCTGGCTTGATTTCTACAGCTGGATGCCCTTCCTAACACCAACCTCATTTACAGTGAGTGCTGGGTGCTTTTTTTCCATGGCACCTCCACGACCACTTTACAGTGGAATGATAGGGACCCCAGTCCCTATCATCTCATTTCTACAGCTGAGTAAACTGGAGCAATGGGAAATAAAGTGTCTTGCTCAAGGAAACAACACATCACCCGGTCCGAGAATTGAACTCTCAACCTTTCGATTGCAAGTCCAATGCTCTAACCACTAAGGCATGTGTCTTCACATTGTTTGTATGTATGTATATAAGTATGTATATGTTTGTGTGTGAATGCATATTTACATATATATACATATATATAACGTGTGTGCATACATTTATGTGTATATGAACACCCACATATATCATGTGTATGTGTATATATATATATATATATATATACATATATATAAATATATATATACACATATATACATATATATATATATATATATATATATACATATATATAAATATATATATACACATATATACATATATATATATATATATATATATATATATATATATATATATATATCATCATCATCATCATCATATATATATATATATATTTAAAAGAATAGAGGTGTAACACACGAGTTGTGATATATTAGTAAAAGGAAAAGAAAATGCTGACAAATTTTTCCCACTGAAAAATGGTTTAATTAGGAATAAGTATAAATTAGTAATAAGTATTGGTTAGTATTTAGTTTTAAGTTTTTACCGGTTGCGCATTTTTTAATGCTTTTCAAAAATAATTTTGAGATAGAGTGCTCGTGTTGCTTGCTAAACATCACGGACGCTCTATCTCAAAATTATTTTTGAAAAGCATTAGAAATGCGCAACCAGTAAAAACTTAAAACTAAAACTGAATACTAACCAATACTTATTACTAATTTATACTTATTCCTAATTAAACTATTTTTCACTGGGAAAAATTTGTCAGCATTTTCTTTTCCTTTTACTAATATATATATATATATATATATATATATATATATATATATATATATATATATATATATATATATGGTGGCTGCCAACTCGTTTTCGAGTACGGCCACTACTTTATATCCATGTAGGAGAACCCCTACCGATGCGCTGAACGAATGTGACTTTTTAGTCCAGCCAGCGACTTGAAAACTCTGGTACAAAGACTACACTTGTGACCATTATTGACACATAGTGCAGGGCCCATGGTACCATGTGATGACAAGTGCAGAGAGATCTCCAGATATAAAGCAATGCCTGTGCTGTGAAGCTTTTATAGTGAGCAAAGGCACTGCACAAAGCCAGTCCCACTCTCTTAACCAAGATGATATTTACCAAAAAGAAGAACAAGTCAACATCATTGGATACCATCAGGGTTGCAGGTGTTATATCAGAGTTTTCCTTCTCCTAGAATTCTGCCTTGACAAAGGCTAAGGGGTCATCTCTCCCAGTGATTTTGGATGGCTATTGACTCTTAAGAGCTCCCTTGCCCTTTGACAGGTTTTGTTTTTAGTCCTGCAGGATGTCCAAAGTCACCCTCCTCACCAAGAAACCTTGGTGGGGTTGCCAGTTTAGTCGCCAACGACCCGACCATGAGACAGGTTGTACTGGGATACATGTTACCAGTAGCACCAACTGGTGACCTGACATATATATATACACACATATATATACACACATATATATAATTGAGAGAAATCTGTATCAAGACTGAAGAAGAAGAAGGAGGAGGAGGAAGAGGTTATGTAATGTACAACAATTAAGGAAGTGTGTTTAATTAAAAACAAATGCAATTAATGGTGTATATGCTTAAGAGCCATTAGTAAGAGGTTGTGTATGTGTTAAGGTCATCTTGATTCTGGGAGCTGAGGGCTAACCAGTATTGGTGCACTCTTTATTAATGTCAACCTGTTTCACTCTATCCTCTGTCTTATGTTCTAAAAATATTTAATGTCATTTAAATAATTGTTTCCACTTTTGGCACAAGGCCATCAATTACCCAGTGCATTACTGGTACTTTATTTTATCGACCCCGTAAGGATGAAAGGCAAAGTTAACCTCGGCGGGATTTAAACTCAGAATGGCAAGGGCCGTAACTCTATGCGTCAAAGCATGGCGTCCGACCCTCTACCGATACTGCCAAATGATTAATGTTTGTATGAAGGATGAAGGATGGGTATATTCTGTGTACATATCATCATCATCATCATCATCATCCTCGTTTAACGTCTATCTACCACGCTAGCATGGGTTTAGACGGGAATTGTCCCACCTGAGGCAAGATTGGTCGTCTCGCTCGCTCGTATGGGACTGTCTGGCAGGTTTTCTACGGCTGGATGCCCTTCCTAACACCAACCACGTTTATACAGTGTGGAAACTGGGAGGTTTTTACCGTGTTACCTACACAGCCACATTACAGCGTGGACTGTGTTTTTTTTTGTTGTGACACCTACACGACCTCATTTATTTAGGACTGGATGTTGTGGTACCAACATAACTTTACAGAGAAAGGGGTGGTGTTGGTGGGGTGGGGGAGTTGGGGTAGTAGGAGGGTGGTGTATATTTGATTAAGAGGTACCTAATTTGATTAAGAGGTACCTACTGACTGTAGGTTTTGCTTTGTACTTAGGCAAGGCGGGTTTTCTGTATTACTGCGTGGTGCCAAAGATCTCGGTCCAGTGACATTGTCTTAGAAAGGTGTAAGTGTGTAAGGTCGGAATTTATCAAATCATCCCAGGTTTTTCTGGGTCTGCCTACTCCGTAACTTCCGTCAATGTATGTACCCAATGTAAATCATATCATATGTTTGTGACCTGGAGAGGGGATGCACTCCCCCAGGATTAAAATGTCCAAGAAATGCTGCATGCCATGACTGTGGCCCCTACAACTGAATCAGGAGTTACGGGTCCATACATACATACATTTATACATACATACATATATACATACATATATACATACATGGTGGCTGCCAACTCGTTTTCGAGTATGGCCACTACTTTATATCCATGTAGGAGAACCCCTACCGATGCGCTGAACGAGTGTGACTTTCTAGTTCAGCCAGCAACTTGAAAACTCTGGTACAAACACTACACCTGTGACAATTACTGACACATAGTGCTGGGCCCATGGTACCATGTGACGACAAGTGCAGAGAGATCTCCAGATATAAAGCAATGCCTGTGCCGTGAAGCTTTTATAGTGACAAAGGCACTGCACAAAGCCAGTCCCACTCTCTTAACCAAGATGATATTTACCAAAAAGAAGAACAAGTCAACATCATTGGATACCATCAGAGTTGCAGGTGTTATATCAGAGTTTTCCTTCTCCTAGAATTCTGCCTTGACAAAGGCTAAGGGGTCATCTCTCCCGACATACATATATACATACATATATACATACATACATACATACATACATACATACATACATATATGATGGCTGCCCCCTCGTTATCGATTATAGCCATTGCACAATATACCATTATTAATATTTATTAATTAATTCTATCGTGCAATGCCTGTGTGTGAAGATATTTTTTAAAGTGAGGAAAGACTGTGCACTGAGCCAATCCCACTCTCTGAGCGACAGTAGCTATAACCCAAAAAGAAGAAAAGATCAACATCATCGGTAACTACTGAGCCGCAGGTTTTATATCGGAGTTATCCCAGTTTCCTGAGTTGCTTTCTCCTAGAAGAATGCCCTGACAAAGGCTAGGGGTCCTTCACTCCCAGTGGTTTAACCGCATGGTACATGTGTATATACATATTTACACACTTTTGGATGGTCGTTGACTGTTATGAGTTCTTCCGCCCTTTGTCAGGTTTTGTTTTTTGTCCTGCAGGGTGTCCAAAATCACCCTCCTCACCAAGTAAACTTGGTGGGGTTGCCGGTTTAGTCGCTGATGACCCGACCATGCGACAGGTTGTACTGGGTTACATGTTACCAGTAGCACTCAAGAGTGACCCGACATACATACATACATCATCATCATTTCATTTTACGTCCGCTTTTTTTCCTGCTTGCAAGGGTGGGACGGGAACTGATTCGGGCTTGATTTCTACAGCTGGATGCCCTTCCTAACACCAACCTCATTTACAGTGAGTGCTGGGTGCTTTTTTGCCGTGGCACCTCCACAACCACTTTGCAGTGGAATGATAGGGACCCCAGTCCCTATCATCTCATTTCTACAGCTGAGTAAACTGGAGCAATGTGAAATAAAGTGTCTTGCTCAAGGAAACAACACATCACCCGGTCTGAGAATTTAACTCACAACCTTTCGATTGCAAGGCCAATGCTCTAACCACTAAGCCATGTGCCTCCATATACCTACATACCTACACAAATACATACATATATACATATATACAAATACATACATATATACATATATACATACATAAGGTAGTGAATTGGCAGAGTTGTTAGAATGTCAGAATACTTTGTGCTATTCGTTCCAGCTTTCTGCTCTCCGAGTTCAAATCCCACCGAGGTCAACTTTACCTCTCATTCTTTCGTGGTCGATAAAAAAAAGTACCAGTCTAGTACTGGGGGGGGGGGGTTCTTCCTCTATATCTCTTTCTCATTTCATCTTTCTCTCACTTTCTATCTTTCTCTGGAAGAAATCTGGCGCTCAGACCTGGAGAGGGATGGGCTCTGCAGGGGCTTTAAATGCCCCCAAAATGCTGTATGTCAATACAGCACCCCTACGACTCTATCAGGAGTTATGGGACCATACATACATACATACCTACACACATACTTACATATATACATACATACCTACACAAATACATACATACCTACATATATACATACATACACAAATACATACATACATACCTACATATATACATACATATCTACACAAATACATACATACATACATACATACATACATACATACATACATACATACATACATACATATATACATACATACCTACACACATACATACATACATACACAAATACATACATACATACCTACATATATACATACATATCTACACAAATACATACATACATACATACATACATACATACATACCTACATACATACATACATACCTACATATATACATACATACCTACACACATACATACATACATACACAAATACATACATACATACATACCTACATATATACATACATACCTACACACATACATACTTACACAACTTGGATTTGCGGACAAAGAGCGCAGCTCCCTAATTCATAGTCTACAAATGGCTGCAATAGCTGGCACCTTCAAAATTTGCAAAACATTCTTGCAATTCAAGGGATGACAATTTCTTTTCTTTTACAACCTTGCCACCAGGAAGGTGGCCGGTCAAAAAAATATACTCGAAATTAAGAGAAAGAGATAACATATATACATACATACATATATGCAGTTCCATTGGTTGAATCAGCTGGATTACTCGTCAGAAGAAAAGATGGAGGTTCAACAACGATATTACTATATGCAAATTAGTGTGTTTATGCATATTTCAGACAATATATATATATTTAATATAGAAATGGCGTCTACAGGACTAGAACTGTTTCATTCAAACTAAATCATCAGCGCTTCCCTGATGATTTCCTTCGAATGAAAGAGTTGTAGTCCTGTAGAAGCCATTTCTATATTAAACATTTATATTCTGCTATGTATTGAGTACTTTACTTACTCTAGTTACCCCTGATTGAACTCAGGATATATATATATATATATATATATATATATATATATATATATATATATATATATATAATATAGTTTAATGATATAGTCTGATTAGCTATTGATTCCAGAGTCAGGCTTGATTGATACGGATCATACCTTGAGCTGATTAATCGTGAAACACGTGTCACACCTGAATGAACTTAATGATGATAGTTTGACATTTCATTTCTACTCATTATGTGCCAAAAGTAGAAACAATTATATACATATATATATATATATATATATATATATATATATATATATATATAAGGCGGATTGGCAGTATCGGTAGAGCGTCAGACACCATGCTTTGCAGCATAGAGTTATGGCTCTTTACGGTCTGGATTCAAATCCCGCCGAGGTCAATTTTGCATTTCATCCTTACAGGGGTGGGGTCGATAAAATAAAGCACTGGGATAATTGCTGGCCTTGTGCCAAAAGAAGAAACAATTATCATATATGTACAAATATATATATATATCATCATCATCATCATTGTTTAACATATATATATAAATATACATATATATATATATATATATATATATATATATATATATATATATATATATATGTAGTGAAGGCGTGTGGCTGAGTGGTTAGGGAATTGGATTCGCAATTGTAAGGTTGTGAGTTCGATTCCTGGACCAGGCGATGCGTTATGTCCTTGAGCAAGACACTTTATTTCACGTTGCTCCTTCTACCTGGAGTTGCGACCGATAGATAGTATTAGCAATTGGAAAGACCAACAGAAACATTGTTCCCTCGGTCCGATTTGACGAAAGTCGATCGTTCCTGTATATGTATATATATATATATATATATATATATATATATATATATATATATATATATATATGTATGAATATACATACATATATATATATATATATAGCTCAAAGAGACAAGAAACAGAGGTACAAAAAGTTTCACATTTTATATGGAAAAAGGGAAAGAAAGTTCAATGTATCGGGCTTTAGTCCTTCTTCGGGAGTACAAAATAGAGACAGGATGACAAAGGATAGATACAGAAAATAAAAGGTAGTCCAACAAAATAATTGTTTCTACTTTTGGCACAAGGCCAGCAATTACCCAGAGCATTCCTGGTACTTTATTCTATCGACCCCGTAAGGATGAAAGGCAAAGTCAACCTATTGAGAGTAAACTAAACAAACCATTAGGTAGTCTCTATTATTAAATGGAAAATGAATGTTTTATATTTGAAGTCTTCTTCTTGGCCCACTTTGACCTGGGAAGGTCATGGGGGCAGAGTTCTCAAACACTCCTTCCAGTGGGTCCTGTCACAAACAACCACCTCCAAATGATTTGGCTCAATCTGCCAGCTCATGGATGTTATACAACCATCTTGGTTGGGGTCTAAATCTGAGTCTCCTGCCGGTTGGTTTTGCCTGTAAAATATGTTCAGTGATTCTTTCCTGAGATATTCTAACCCTGAATGAATGTAGTATTGGAGCTTTGATCTCTCAGTTCGGAGAAGTAGCAGCTCTACCCAGAGCAACTCTCTAATCTCTGAGCTACACACTCTACCAGGTAACGTTACTTACAAGGATTCTTCAGAGTAACCTCCATTTTAGCCACTTGTATTCTAACCATATGTCCTTAATATCAGAGCTGTCGTCTCTCAGTTCGGAGAAGTAGTAGTTCTAACTGGAGCGATTCTCTGATCTCTGAGCTATGCGCTCTACTGAGTATTGTTACTCCAAAGACATTCAGAGGAACCCCCATTTCAGCCACTTGTATTCTACTAGAGTTGCGATCTCTTTCTCTGCCTAAATATACATAGGGGGCACATTTACAAACGTTCCCAGAGCAAGGGAGATAATTTGAAGGCTGCCTAAATATAGATAGCAGACAAATGTACGAACTTTCCCAGAGTAAGGGAGATAATTTGGAGGTGGAATGTCTCCTTCAATTTATTTAGCACTAAAAATAAATGATACAATAATCATTAAATGTCAATTATGCAATTAAATACAACACCAAACACAAAATGAGGAGCACAATTAATTTTCTTGTAAAAAAAAAAATGCTTATTATGAAGATTATTTAAAAATATATAAGGTCATCCATTAGTTTTCCTAAGATCAGCAAAAACAAGTTTCCTCTCCTGTATATAGAGAAAGTTGTGTGTATCAGGTTTAGAATAGGTACAGTGTATACCTGCTTGTTGTAAGAACGAATGAAAAGGTTTGGTGTTGGGAAAAACCATCCAATTAAAAATCATTGCTTTAAAAGGTCCTGTCCAACACATAGCATCAAATTTGATGTAAAAATGTTGATGATGATGCTATACATACATATTATGCATTTTTTTTTTTTTTCACTTAAATCTGCTCCCAAACAAACAAGTATATCCAATCGATTTTTAAGTCTTAAAAATCGATTTGATAATGAGTTTTTAAACCCGTTAAATTTGCTAAGGTAAGATTCTTTTGTTATCTTAGCAATTTAACATTCTTCATACGCATTGTGTTGGTCTTCAAAATTTAAATTTGTGTTTCCTATTAAACAATGCTTCAAGCAAACTACAAAACTCTGTTATCATCATCATCATCACTTTTCCTGCTTGCAAGGGCAGGATGGGAACTGATTCTGGCTTGATTTCTACAGCTGGATGCCTTTCCTAACACCAACCTCATTTACAGTGAGTGCTGGGTGCTTTTTTTCCGTGGCACCTACGCGACCACTTTACAGTGTGGGCTGGGTGCTTTTTTGCCGTGGCACCTCCACGACCACTTTGCAGTGGAATGATAGGGACCCCAGTCCCTATCATCTCATTTCTACAACTGAGTAAACTGGAGCAATGTGAAATAAAGGGTCTTGCTCAAGGAAACAACACGTATATATATATATATATATATATATATATATATATATATATATATATATATATATATATCGAAGACCCCCTTCGGTCATCAATGACCATGTGATTTGATTTGCATCTAGAAAGTTTCCCTCCGAGGCACAAGTCCGGGCAAGGTTGTTTGAGGAATACCAGCAGTCACCCATGGATACCAGCCTCCCCTCTCCATACCACTGATGATATATAAAGGATGATGGAGTGTAATTAGAATGAGGAAAATGCGAAGTTGTAGATGTTAAAGAGTCCTTTATTAATAAGACTATGATACATATTTCAATGATCTTGGTCACTTGGTTATTTAACCTATATCATGATTTCATCAGACAACAGAATTGAATAAAAGGGTCTGTTTCTGAGGCAATCGTGGGTGTAAGGGAGTGGATTGAAAAAATTAAGCTTTAGCTGGGGTTGCTCGCTCCCTATATATAAATACATCTATATATATATATACACACAAGCATACATTCATATGAATAAAGGGTTGGATATTAGATGATGAAAGTTTTTTGATCAATTACATTACATATGTGTTTTTATGTTTCAATACACACACATAGGCGTGTGTGTTTGTGTGTGTATATATATATATAAATATTATATATACTATCATCATCATCATACCATGCTTCCCGAGATCTGCCAACACTACAGCTAACACATACACACATGTACTTCCCTGACATTTGTGTATTATTCTATGTACTATACATACACCTTTGACGAGTTGTAGTGCACCTGAGCACTTTACACAATAATTTCATTATTATTTTTATATATATATATATATATATATATATATATATATAGGAACGAGTAGGACCCCGACGGCTGAGCTCAAGCCGTTTCGACGGCTAATTCTGGACTAAAAAAATAAAAAATAAAGTTTTTTTTTTTTTTAGTCCAGAATTAGCCGTCGAAACAGCTTGAGCTCAGCCGTCGGGGTCCTACTCGTTCCTATTACCCACTCTACTACCCTAAGTATTGAGTACTTTGGTGCGTTATGGTCCATCTGGTTCCTTACCACATTTCCTTCGTTATATATATATATATATATGTAAAAGTAATAACGAAATAACAAAACAAATGGCATAGTACATGGAAGAAATATATTAGTTTAACAGAGACACACACACATATATATAAGGCAAGTTGGTAGAGTTGTTAGAACATTGGATAAAATGCTTTGTGGTATTCGTTCCTCCTCACTGCCGAGGTGAATTTTTATTGTTGTAGTGCACATGATAATTTCCATTATATTTTCATTATCTATACATACATACACACATATATATATATATATATATATATCTGTGTTTATCTCTCTTTTATATTCAAATATAAAATATATATATATATATATATATATATATATATATATATAATAATTGAATATAAAAGAGAGATTAACACAGATATATATATATATGTGTTCAAATCGTAAGGGACCAGATCACTAAGGTGAAAAAAATACTAACTATGGACAATAGGGTTTGCCAGACTCAATTTAAGAATAAATCAAGAAAATAAATACAAACCAGAATTGTGGTAACTACCAATCACCCAGACAGCGTTTGGCTATGCTGTTTCGCAAATTAATACCAATTCTTGCTCATCAGTGGGTGAAGAATTAGTAAGCTCCTCACTTCTAAGTATATCAGAAAACTGAATAGTGTGTGTATATATAATAATAACGCACATGGTATCAGAACTTAGCGTGTCTCACAAACTCACACCACTAAAAATAGTAGCCAAGTTTACTCGACACAATTAATTTGCGAAAGAGCATAGCCAAACGCTGTATGGGTGACCAGTAGTTACCACAATTCCGGTTTGTATTTATTTTATTTATTTATTCTTAAATTGAGTCTGGCAAACCCTATTGTCCATAGTTAGTATTTTTTTCACCTTAGTGATCTGGTCCCTTACGATTTGAACACATATATGTATATATCTGTGTTTTTCTCTCTTTTATATTCAATTATAATATACGGCTCGGAAAAATCTCTTTCCTAGAGCTATTTTATTGTAAAAGACTATTTTGAATTTCTAACTCAATATATACCTTTGATAGGGTACCCGACCTCCCATGGGTACATGCTGAAGCATATAAACAATATGCCCCCACTCCCCCCACCGCAAGGTGGTTGTGGAGGTGCCACGGCAAAAAAAAGCACCCAGCCCACACTGTAAAGTGGACGTGTAGGCGCCACGAAAAAGCACCCAGCACTCACTGTAAATGAGGTTGGTGTTAGGAAGGGCATCCAGCTGTAGAAATCAAGCCAGATCAGTTCCTGTATGAGCAAGGCATGGTCAGCCGACCAGAGACTGCCCACAACAGGACAACCCATCTAACCCATGCTAGCGTGGAAGAACGGACGTAAAACGGTGATGATGATGATGATGATGATATATATATATATATATAGGAAAAGAGTCAAGACCTCCGACGGCTTGGCTCCAGCCGTTTGGACAGCTAGATCCGATATATATATCAGAATGGATGCAGTAAAACCTGTTAGACCATTACACACCAGAGTACTTGATACTTGGGGTAGTAGAGTGTGGTAATATGAAGGATTTCGGACCCTGACGACTGAGTGCCTGCCGTTTCAACAACTATTTCCAAACCCTCGGGGGTGCCTGGGTGTACATGCATTCATATGTACGTTTTCGTGTGGGCAGCTGTCTTTATTCTGCTTTATCTTGAATATATATATATATATATATCATCATTTCATCATTTCACGTCCGCTTTTCCCTGCTTGCAAGGGTGGGACAGGAACTGATTCTGGCTTGATTTCTACAGCTGGATGCCCTTCTTAACACCAACCTCATTTACAGTGAGTGCTGGGTGCTTTTTTGCCGTGGCACCTCCACGACCACTTTGCAGTGGAATGATAGGGACCCCAGTCCCTATCATTTCATTTCTAAGCTGAGTAAACTGGAGCAATGTGAAATAAAGTGTCTTGCTCAAGGAAACAACACATCACCCGGTCTGAGAATTGAACTCACAACCTT
>OZ024762.1:18013804-18016304 GCA_964016885.1 Eledone cirrhosa
ATCTTTCTCTCTTTGATATAATTACATAAACCTCAATTCTAGAACAATCCTGGTCAACAATTTCATTTACTGCAATTCTCAAGTAAATTTCATTAACATAGAAACATATAATGGCTTATTTTTTCAATGAAAAATACTCTCAACTTCCTTCTAAACTTTGTTGTTTGAATATAATTATACAAACCACAATTCTAGAAAAATCTGGGTTAACTATTTTCTATCAACTGCAATTTTCATAACCAACAAACTTCTATTCACATATCAGTTTTTACTTTACTGTAACAGGAGAGAAATATTTTGTTTTTCAATCTACACCATATAACTAATCATCATCATCATCATTGCAACCACAGTCGAACATTTATGACAAAGTCTCTCCACAATTCACTAGTTTCCATTACCACTGGCAACTGTTCCTACTGGGGATTGTATTGTCTGAGAGTTGATCTATAAATGTTTGAGCAGCTCTTCCTCTAATGTGTCTCCAGTGGTTCCCAACATAATGAGGCTGGATAAATTGGCAGAATGGTAAAAATATTCCACAAAAAAATCTAAGTTCAAATCCTGTCTAGGTCAACTTTGTCTTTCATTCTTTTGAGACTGATACCAGTCTAGTACTGAGATCGATTCTTCCTCTATATCTCTCTCACTTTCTCTGTCCTTCTCTGGAAGAAATCTGTTGTATTCAGACCTGGAGAGGGAATGAGCTCTACCGGGTTTTAAAATGCCCTAGAAACACTGTATGTCACTACAAGACCCCTGCAACTCAGGGGTTATGGGACCATACAATACCATACCATTGTTCAACACCCCTGCAACTCTATCAGGTGTTATGGAACCATAGACTTTTTTGGTGGAGGGAGGGTTCACCTTGGCGTGAAATGCACCTCTCAAAGGCAATGACACAGGACCAAGATCTCTGGCACTACACAATAATACAGAAGCCCCAACTCCCATGGGCACAGGCTAAAGATGAAGCAAATGTATATACACGACCCCACCCCACTCCACCCACTCTCATACATCTCCCATGGGGACAGGCTGAAGCATACAGCCAGTGAAGTCTCCAGCCCACACTGTAAAGTGGTCATGTAGATGTCACAACAAAAAGCACCCAGTACTCACTGTGAATGAGGTTGGTGTTAGGAAGGGCATCCAGCTGTAGAAATCAAGCCAAAATCAATTCTGTATGAGCAAGACATGGTCACCTGACCTAGCATTGCCCACAACAGAACAACTCGTCTAACCCATGCAAGCGTGTAAAGATAGATACATATATATATCACATGTAGCTGTGTGTATAAATATATCACATGTAGCCGTATGTGACACATGTAGCTGTATATATATATATATAAATGTGAAGACTAAAATCCAAAGAGGGCTCGATAAGGATAAATATATAAGAACCCTAGAGCAAATATTTATGAAAATAATCTGTTATTTTAATATATATATATATATAAGTAGAAGGGATATTTAATTTGTTGGAAATTCAACAAATATAAATGTTTATAACTGATTCAGAGCACTCGACAGATTTCTGGAGTAAATATTCAATGATATTAAATAAATGAAAACTATATTTATAAAACCATATTTATTCTGTTATATATATTTCAAGGGTACCAAAAACTTTGGTACGCTTTCATCAGATAAAATACAAAGTGTGTTTTATAAATTTTGACATAGCTAAGAAACATACCTTATCAGTTGAATTTTCCTTGGATAGTCAAGGAAAATCAAGACTATCCAAGGAAAATTCAACTGTTAAGGTATGTTTCCTTGGCTATGTCAAAATTTATAAAACACACTTTGTATTTTATCTGATGAAAGCGTACCAAAGTTTCTGGTACCCTTGAAATATATATAATAGAATAAATATGGTTTTATAAATATAGTTTCTATTTATTTAATATCATTGTATATATATATATATATATTTATATCACATGTAGCCGTATGTAACACATGTAGTTGTATATATATCCAATCTAGAGCCTTCTCACTCCTGCTGGAGGAACCCCTCCTGGTTAACCTGCACCACTTTCTGTTTTATTTTGGTCATATCAGATGTGTAGCTGTACTCACCATGTTTGGCCAATTATGGCTTGGTGAGGCTATTTAACCCATAGCTGGGGGTAGCTGTATACATCACCTCTATATGATACCTGTAGATATATATATATATATATAGCTACAGGTATCATATAGAGGTGATGAACCTATCCTGGAAACGACATCCCACCTTATCTAAAATCTATGGCAAACTCCCTCGAGCCTCTGCCCTTCTAAAATCCCGGAGAGCTCAATTTGCTGGCCACTGTCACCGTGCCAGCAATGAAATCCTATCCGCTCTCTTGCTCTGGAACCCTGACTCCAGCCTGACTAGGAGTAGGAAGCTGTCATTCCCTGACGTTATCTCTAGGGATACGGGAATCAGTAGACAGGACCTGGGGGCAGTGATGGGGGACGGGGAATTCTGGGGCATGAGAGTGAG
>OZ024762.1:18023804-18031304 GCA_964016885.1 Eledone cirrhosa
TTCACTCTGTAAAGTGGTAGTGGTTATGCCATGTTTAAATACCCCCAGTGCACTCTGTAAAGTGGTAGTGGTTATGCCATGTTTAAATACCCCTCTGTTCACTCTGTAAAGTGGTAGTGGTTATGCCATGATTAAATACCCCCAGTTCACTCTGTAAAGTGGTAGTGGTTATGCCATGATTAAATACCACCAGTTCACTCTGTAAAATGGTAGTGGTTATGCCATGATAAAATACCCCCAGTTCACTCTGTAAAGCGGTAGTGGTGGTGCCATGATAAATTGCATCCAGTCTGCAATGGACTGGCGCCCTGTCCAGGAAGGAGTCTTATACTCTCAATCACTTCATGCATCGCACTTGGATAAGCCCCGACCTAATGAGTTATCTGGCTTGAGACAGACTTTAGACTGGATCTGGGGCTTTCTTGCCAACCCAACTCCATCAAAGGATGAAGAGCAAAGTAGACGTTGATGGGATTTGAAAGCAGAGCACAGAGAGTGAGAATAATAGGGACTCCTATCTGACAGTCTCCTTTTCTCTTCTTGAATCACCCTCCCAGCGAAGGTGAAGCATACACAAAGTTCCTGATCCAGACTTTTCGATCTCTCATCGCAGCAAGAAAATCCCGTCCAGTGAGGCCAGTGTCCCTTGCCAACAGAGTCCTGACGGTTATGTTTGGACATCCTACTCAGTACCAGGCATCTGGTGACCAGACAAGCAGTTTCCCTGCAGTTTTATCATGGATGGGAAACATGACCAGCAAGAGTCAAGTGACAGGATCTAACTTTCGATGAAACACGTGGCAGATCACCATAAAGAATTTTGTTGGTAGTGTGACTTTGCCACGCAATGTTGAACACCACATGTAACATATTGGTGTAGGAACCACCATCATCATCATCATCATCATCAACGATAGATCCCCACATGGGTCTGTCATCCTGAATGTGAGCACCAGCATCCTTGGCTATGATATCTCGATATGAGAACTTGCTGCAACCCCTTTCTTCTTGAGACAGGTGCAGGTTTCCAAAGCACCAAAGAGGACACAACTTCATTTGAGGCCTGATAACAATGGCCAACAAACCTCACCCTCCTTGATGTACAACATCACTTATATGCGGCAGACCATTATATCTCTCCCAGAGTGTCTTGTGTTCCCTCCAGATTATGTTTTAAGAGCCTCTGAGAACTGATGTATAGGCTCTGACGAGATGTCAGTGTTGCTTGGTTGAGAGTGTCCAAGTCTCACTACCATAGCTGGATTGTGACTTGGAAGAGCTTGACATTGGCAGAGTTAGGAAGACTGAAGCACCAAATACAGTCTAACTTGTTGCAAGCCGACCCTGCTTAGACTTTTCTGGTTGTAAAGTCCTTCCCAGGGACCATCAAATATCCTTGAGCGAATAACACAGAGTTCAGAATTCTGAATCATATAGTAAGATATTTTTGACCAAAGCTTTGACGATTTTGCACTCCGATTTTGACCAAAGCTTTGACGATTTTGCACTCCGATTTTGCACTCCGATTTTGACCAAAGCTTTGACGATTTTGCACTCCGATTTTGCACTCCGATTTTGACCAAAGCTTTGACGATTTTGCACTCCGATTTTGCACTCCGATTTTGACCAAAGCTTTGACGATTTTGCACTCCTACATTAGTGATTGAGATGATAAATGCATCTAAAAATATGCATATATACATATTGATATCACAAGATATATTTGGTTTGTAAACAGTGTGCCTATGAGGTTACAGATGTTTATATATACACTTTTAATCATAGCTGTTGATATCTCTTGAAAAACTGTTGATGCTGGCGTGTCGTGTATATATATATCTATATCTATATATATACACACACACACGCACACATATATATATATATATATATATATAGTAAGCAAAAAAGTGTTGGTAAAATCCAGTACTTCAGTGTATAGTAATAATATATATATATATGTGTGTGCATGTATATATGTATATGTATATATGTATATTATATATATATATATATATATATAATATACATATATATATAATATACATATATATATATAATATACATATATATATATATAATATACATATATATAATATACATATATATATACAATATACATATATATATATAATATTATATATATATATTATATATATTATATATATTATATATCATCATCATCATCATCATCATCATCATTTTACGTCCGCTTTTCCCTGCTTGCAAGGGTGGGACGGGAACTGATTCTGGCTTGATTTCTACAGCTGGATGCCCTTCCTAACACCAACCTCATTTACAGTGAGTGTTAGGTGCTTTTTTGCCGTGGCACCTCCACATCCACTTTGCAGTGGAATGATAGGGACTGGGGTCCCTATCTCATTTCTACAGCTGAGTAAACTGGAGCAATGTGAAATAAAGTGTCTTGCTCAAGGAAACAACACATCACCCAGTCTAAGAATTGAACTCACAACCTTTCGATTGCAAGGCCAATGCTCTAACCACTAAGCCATGTGCCTCTATATAATATATATATTATATATATTATATATATAATATACATATATATATAATATACATATATAACCCTAACCCTTGTGGTTAATAAAGAAAGCATATATATATATATATTATTATTATTATTATTATTAGAATTGGCAGTATCGGTAGAGGGTTGGACGCCATGCTTTCTAGCATAGTTACGTCCCTTTACAGTCTGAGTTCAAATCCCACCGAGGTTAACTTTGCCTTTCATCCTTACGGGGTCGATAAAATAAAGTACCAGTAATGTACTGCATAATTGCTGGCCTTGTGCCAAATGTAGAAACAATTATTATTATTATTATTATTATTACATTCAAAGTAAAGGATGTCATGAATGATACAAAATCAAACATATGTCTTGTTTCAAAAAACAACTGAAGATGGAATTCAGAAAATAAAATCAAGCCTTAATCATTATAAGAAAGTGAATGAAATATATCCATACACACTTAAGTGTGCCCTAAGATATATCAAACCTTAAAACTAGAGACATTCGGTGCAGATTGTCTCTAGTTTTAAGCTTTGATATATCTTAATGCACACTTATGTACTTAGGTGTGATATATTTCATACAATTTCTCATATTCATTTTCATTTTCATTTCATTTTACGTCCGCTTTTTCCCTGCTTGCAAGGGTGGGACGGGAACTGATTCTGGCCTGATTTCTACAGCTGGATGCCCTTCCTAACACCAACCTCATTTACAGTGAGTGTTGGGTGGTTTTTTTTGCCGTGGCACCTCCACGACCACTTTGCAATGGAATGATAGGGACCCCAGTCCCTATCATCTCATTTCTACAGCTGAGTAAACTGGAGCAATGTGAAATAAAGTGTCTTGCTCAAGGAAACAACACATCACCCGGTCTGAGAATTGAACTCACAACCTTTCGATTGCAAGGCCAATGCTCTAACCACTAAGCCATGTGCCTCCATGCATATATACAGACATATTTACATTGTATTTCGGCTCTGCAGTATACTTGTTATTTTACATCGAGCTATTTTCATACTTGTAACTGGGTAATATTTATTATTCCCCACATTATATATATATAAATACAACTCCACTCAGTCAGAGCTGAAGATCTGCTTAAGGTGAAACATTTGTTCTCGGTATGGTGAACTAACTGTTGTAGAACTACTTCTACCAAACTCGTCCCATGAACTGAGTGCTCTACTACTACAGATATAACCCTTCAGTGTTCTACTACTATATATCATCATCATCATTTAACGTCTATCTTCCATGCTAGCATGGGTTTAGACGAGAATTGTCCCACTTGAGGCAAGATTGGTCGGGTGACCGTGTCTCACTTGTATAGGACAGGTTTTCTACGGTTGGATCCCCTTCCTAATACCAACCACATTTACAGTGTGGACAGGGAGGTTTTTACCATGTTACCTACATGGCCACATTACAGCGTGGACTGTGTGTTTTCTTGTTGTGACATATATATATATATACATATATATATATATATATATATATATATGATATTAAATAAATGGAAACTATATTTATAAAACCATATTTATTCTATTATATATATTTCAAGGGTAGCAAAAACTTTGGTACGCTTTCATCAGATAAAATACAAAGAGTGTTTTATAAATTTTGACATAGCCAAGGAAACCATACCTTATCAGTTGAATTTTCCTTGGGTAGTTTCCATTTATTTAATATCATTGAATATTTACTCCAGAAAGCTGTCGAGTGCTCTGAATCAGTTACAAACATTTATATTTGTTGAATTTCCAACAAATTAAATATCCCTTCTACTTATATATATATATCATTTTCATTTCATTTCATTTTACGTCCACTTTTCCCTGCTTGCAAGGGTGGGACGGGAACTGATTCTGGCTTGATTTCTACAGCTGGATGCCCTTCCTAACACCAACCTCATTTACAGTGAGTGCTGGGTGCTTTTTTGCCGTGGCACCTCCACGACCACTTTGCAGTGGAATGATATGGACCCCAGTCCTATCATCTCATTTCTACAGCTGAGTAAACTGTATATATATATATATACATGTATATATATATATAACTATATATATATATATATATATATATATATATATGTATAAATACCACCATATTACTTGGACAGTTGGCTTCCTGGTGGTTTCTCCTGTAGAAGCCATTTCTATTTTAAATATATATATATATATAAGTATATATGTATGTATACGTACATACATATATGTATACAGACGTACAGTAACAGTAGTATGTATATACATACATACATGCACACATATATATATGCATGTATCGGTTTACCAAACATTTATTATAATGCTCGGTTTATTTGTTTGTAAACAAACAGACAGCCCGAATTACGCCGTACAGTGTTTAGGCAACCACGTCACCTTTTTGTTCAACACTGACACAGGAACGATGTACTAGTTTCAAGCTTATTAGCTATCGTCAGCATCGTATACCTTCCTGCCAGATGGTTGAACGTCTGAAAGTATATACTTTCCTTATGCATATTAACGGCCGAGCAGACTAATTTGCATATCGAGTGAGTTCAGTCAGCCGGGCACACCGAAAACGATAAATGGAATAGAATGAAACAAAATTTCATTTCTCACTCTTAGTACGGCACTTACTTAAATGTAAGTATGTATGTATACATACTTACATATATGTATACAGACAAAAAGGTTGAACAAAAATGTGACGTGGTTGCCTAAACACTGTACGGCGTAATTTGGGCTGTTTGTTTGTTTACAAACAAACAAACCGAGCATTATAATAAATGTTCGGTAAACCGATACATGCATATATATATATGTGTGCATGTATGTATATATATACATACTACTGTACGTCTGTATACATATATGTATGTACGTATACAATTACTTGGAGGCATGTGGACATTGATTTAAAAAATCAGATCTTGTATTTAGGCAAGTACTCATCTCTCCAAGATATTTATTCATCAATGCACAGCCCACAAAACAACCTTCCATTTCTGTTCGGCCTAGATTTGGTTAGAACTTTCCATTGAATGGAGTAATCCACATCTACATCTTTGAGAGACCATATGTGGATTGTCAACTTCGTGGACGATCGTTTATCTGAGTGTCTAAAAGTCGTCTGATGGCTAAGGAAGCGTTCTTTAAACCAGCCCTCCGCCATACCCACATATGTTTTATGTCTATTTCTGTTTCTACTTGTGGTGGGATTAGAAAGGAAGTAAGAAATTGTATCGGAGAAGCCGCTGTTGGTTAACGCAGTGTTGTAGTAAGGTGTTGCTCTCTCAGAGATGGCATTGTTAGAAGAAAGATTAAAAATCCTAGTACTGATATATTTTATGAAGATTTTGAAGACCGTAGGCAGGTGGCATGAATCTTTATGTATATAGGCTGACATTTCATTAGGTTTGTGGAAAGGTCTGAATGTGTGTGTGTGAGGTCTAAATCAATGTCTGCAGCTGTTTAAACAAATGCTGATAAAAATCTGTGGTAGGGACTTATGGAAGAAGCAGACCCAGGAAGACTTTGGATGAAGTAGTGACGGCTGACTTTAAGAAGCTGAACCTTACAATGGAGATGACAAATAACAGAGAGATGTGGTGATATGTTGGACTGGAGAAGGTGTGCCTACTAACATAAAATGTCACCTGATCCTTCTATGTTGCTCCCTCCTCAGCAACTATCCTAGCCATCCCTCTACACTGCCACCCCACCAATGTTTTTTATTAACTATTTCTCACCCCCACTGTCCAGGCGCTCCCTAATCATGCTTCACTCCTTAGTAGCAATTCTTACATTACAACACGATCATCACCTCTAAAATCCTGACATACCAGTCATAATGCCCTATTAACTGCTGCCATCAAAGTACTCCCCAACCACCCAACCACCAAACCCAAGCCCACCCTTAATTCCATTCATCATCCTGTCCAATCCCATCACAGCCCACATACACTTACAACATCATACCTACCACCCCATACTGCAAGGGAGAGGGGGGGGGGGGTCTCCATGTTTAAGTTAATGACCAACAATCTCTCCACTGGTACTGCCATGAACAATACACCCTGTACATGCTGTATGATAGGAAAGGCCTCCTGCTGTAGAAACCATGCCAAATAAAAGCAGTTGGGAGGACTCCTCAGATGTATTAATGGCATGACAACCTCCCTAGTGTTGGTGATATACATGACACCCTCCCTTGTGTTGGTGATCTACATGACAACTTCCCCAGTGTTGGTGATCTACATGGTGACAACCTCCCTAGTGTTGGTGATCTACATGGTGTCAACCTCCCTAGTGCTGGTAATCTACAACCTCCCTTGTGTTGGTGATCTACATGACAACCTCCCCAGTGTTGGTGATCTACATGGTGACAACCTCCCAAGTGTTGGTAATCTACAACCTCCCTTGTGTTGGTGATCTACATGACAACTTCCCCAGTGTTGGTGATCTACATGGTGACAACCTCCCTAGTGTTGGTGATCTACATGGTGACAACCTCCCTAGTGTTGGTAATCTACAACCTCCCTTGTGTTGGTGATCTACATGACAACTTCCCCAGTGTTGGTGATCTACATGGTGACAACCTCCCTAGTGTTGGTGATCTACATGGTGACAACCTCCCTAGTGTTGGTGATCTACATGGTGTCAACCTCCCTAGTGTTGGTAATCTCATCATCATCATCATCATTCGTCGACTACTGTTGAGATGATGGATCTCACTCTCATGCCCCAGAATTCCCTGTCCCCCATCGCTGCCCCAGGTCCTGTCTACTGATTCCCGTATCCCTAGAGATAACGTCAGGGAATGACAGCTTCCTACTCCTAGTCAGGCTGGAGTCAGGGTTCCAGAGCAAGAGAGCGGATATGATTTCATTGCTGGCACGGTGACAGTGGCCAGCAAATTGAGCTCTCCGGGATTTTAGAAGGGCAGAGGCTCGAGGGAGTTTGCCATAGAATTTA
>OZ024762.1:18033804-18051304 GCA_964016885.1 Eledone cirrhosa
GATGATGATGATATATATATCATCATCATCATCATCGTTTTACGTCCATTTCTGCACACTAGCATGGGTTAGATGGGTTGTCCTGCTGTGGGCAATGTTAGGTCGGGTGACCTTGTCCTGCTCATACAGGAACTGATTTTGGCTTGGTTTCTACAGCTGGATGCCCTTCCTAACGCCAGCCTCATTTACAGTGTGGGCTGGGTGCTTTTTACCATGTCACCATCATGACCACTTTACAGTGTTTGAACCTGTCCTCATGAGAGATGTATGGAAGGGTGGAATGGGGTGGCTCATACACTATATATGCTTCAGCTTCAGCCTGCGCCCGTGGGAAATCGGTCCTTCTCTATTACTGCGCAAAGCCAGAGATCTCAGTACTGTGTCATCCCCTTTGAGAGGCGCAATTGGGCAAGGTCAGCTTTTATCACCTCATCCCAGGTCTTCCTGGGTCTCCCCACGCCAAGGCTTCCACCAACTTTAAACACTGCACTTTTTCATACAGCTGCTATTCTTCATATGCATCACATGTCCATACCAACATAATCTCCTCTCTTGCACACAGCATCTGATTCCTCTTATGCCTAGTTTTTCTCTCAGTTCATTTATGCTTTGCCGTTCATGTGTATGTATATGTGTATGTGTGCATGTATAGGTACATATGCTTAAATATGTGTGTGAGTGTGTGTATATGTATTTGTGTCTATGTGTATATATGTATAGGTATATATGAATAAATATGTCTGTGAGTATGTGTATATATGTATAGGTATATATGAATAAATATGTCTGTGAGTATGTGTATATATGTATAGGTATATATGAATAAATATGTCTGTGAGTATGTGTATATATGTATAGGTATATATGAATAAATATGTCTGTGAGTGTGTGTATATATTCATATATATTTATATATATATGTATGTATGTGTTTGTATGTATGTATGTGTGTATGTATGTGTATATACATGGGGGACTGGTGTTATTGCACTGTTTTTAAAAGAGCAATCAAATGTACCCTGGGAATATATGTATTCCCAATTCACATATAAACATATAAACATGCTTGCTGTGAAGTGTTTATATATGTATAGGTGTACACAAACACAAACATACTTACATATGTATAAATGTATGTGTTTGTATGTGTGTATAAGCATGTGTGTGTGTGTGTGTATATATATATATATATATATACATATACATATGTATGTATATATATATATATATATATATATATATATATATATATATATATATATATATGCATATATATATATACGTATAGATATACATATATTACATAGATATGCATATATTACATATATATTTATATGTAAATATATATTCTATATACTTATTAATATATATCTTTACAAACACAAATATGTGTGTGTATATCATCATCATCATCATCATCGTTTAACGTCCATATTCCGTGGTTGCATGGGTTTGGACAGGCATATATATATATATATATATATATCATCATCATCATTTTATGTCTGCTTTTCCCTGCTTGCAAGGGTGGGATGGGTCCTTTTCAGCACAGCATCTTTCCATTCGTAACGGTCCTTCGTCATCTCCTCCATGAGATTCAGTGATCTGAGGTCAGCTCTCACCACCTCCACCCATGTTTTTCATGGTCTACCTCTACTGCGTCTTCCTTCTACTGGGATTCTTGGCACTTCTTTACCCAGCGGTCATCCTCCATGCGCATCACATGTCCATACCAACACAGTCTTCTCTCCCGCACACCACAACTTATACACAGTTTCACTCTTAATTCACCTATGCTTGGTCGTTCACGCACATTCACATTGCACATCTGACAGAGCATACTTGCTTCCTTTCTCTTGCATATACTCTGCAGTTGCTGCCCATGTCTCACTACCATGTAGCATCATGCATCTCACACAGGCATCATATAACTGGCCTTTCGTTCGTAGGGAAAAACCCTTCGTTGTCAACAGAGGAAGTAGCTCCCTAAGCTTCTTCCATCCTGTCCTTATTCTGGATACTATGGTCTTGGAGCATCCTCTTCCCTTGCTAATCTGATTATCTAGATATCAGAAGCTATCAACCACTTCTATAGATCCTACCTGCATTTGTAAAATGTGCCTATTACTGCCACTTCTACTATCAAATTTCCTTGAATATCCACTGCATATGAAGTTTTCCCTTCCTGCTAGTTTGCCTGCTATCGCACTACACCTTTAGTGTACCCAAGATCTGCATTGTGTACATTCTATAGAATTTATGCCAACTCCTTTTCTACATATCGAACATGGCCATTTCCCTAATGGAATCAGAATCTTGTCCTCTTTCCTATTTATCAACACTCTAGTCTTAGCTTGGTTCACTCTCAGTCCTCTTGATTCCAACTGTTGTTTCCATAGCCAGAATTTATTCTGTAGCTCCTCTACTGATTCTGTTATAAGTACCAGATCGTCAGTATAGAGAAGTTCCCATGGGCAGCCAGTCTTAAACGGTAATGATATATATATATATATATATCATTACTGCTAGTCTCTAGTACAACCACTGTACTGGGTGTGTTTATCATATAGATCACCAACATTAGGGAGACTAGCAGAAATATATATATATATATATGATATATATATATATGATATATATATATATATATCATATATATATATATCTTTACCGTTGAAGAGGCTATTTTATATAAAGACACAAACAGAACTAGGCAAACATTAAATTATCTTAATGATCACTCAATATATACACATATATATCATCATTATGATTTAATTTGCATTTGCCTTGCTATAAAGAATTATATTGGTCTTCACAGACCAAATTAATATTTAGTGTGGATTATTGATCTCTCAGATGGAAAGGAAGCTTGCATCTCATTTTAAAATGGTTCTGTACTCTACCCAGTGCATTTTATCTGGAGGCTAGCACCAAGCAACCATTTTAGAGAATTTACTGGGCACATTTATCATGTAAATCACCAACACTAGACATGTTGTCACATCTATGACATAACTGAAGCATCCTCAAAAAACTTACCACAGCTGGATACCTTTTCTATCACCAACCACTGTACTGGGTGTGTTTATCATTTATATCACCAACATTAGAGAGACTAGCAGAAAAACCACCCTTCTGTTGGTTTTCTGCTAGCATGTGTAGTGTGCATATTGATATTATATGCAAATCATCATCATCAACGTTTAACGTCCGTGTTCCACGCTTGCATGGGTTTGGACGGGGGTTTTCCCACTTGAGGCAGGAGTGATTGTCTTGCTCGCATAGGACTGTCTGGCGGGTTTTCTACAGCTGGATGCCCTTCCTAACACCAACCACATTTACAGTGTGGGGCTGGGAGGTTTTTACCGTGTTGTCTACACGGCCACATTACAGCGTGGACTGATGCATTTAGATATGATACATCAAATAAAATCGTAATTGTCAATATGGACAGAAATTGGAGAGAGAATGTGTTACACTCTCTTCTATAATCAGTAAAGTAATCCATGATACATTTAAATAAGACGATATTATATATAAACTGCATTAGGAGAAAATTAGTGATGGAAATATAAACCTTATATAACGATGCAAATATATGAACATTTATATAAGCGATGTAATAAGTGTTATAATATAATGGACGCTAACCGGAAGTGTTGACATTTGAAAATTTCAAAGAAGTGAATCTTGAAATAAGCAATAAAATTATTTATATTTAATCAAAAGTTACGAAATTTAGTACTTAAATAATGTAATATTCATTCATTATTTATTCAAAATAATCCAACTTATTTTACAAACGGGATAAAAAAATATATTGAGGACACAGTCCCGCACTCCTCCCTTTATTATATTATGATTGTCCAGTACCAGTAATGCACTGGGTGATTACTGGCCTTGTGCCTAAAGTAGAAACAATTATATTATGATTGTCATGTCTATAACTGAAGAATCTTACAACCCTTTGTTTGGCAAGCTTACTATAGCTGGATGCCTTTTCTATACTGGGGGTGCTTATCATGTAGATTACCAACACTAGAGAAATTGTCATACTGTTGGCACAACTGAAGAGTCCTCTTCACCATTTTTGGCATGGGTTTTACATTGGAGTGTCCTTCTTATCACTAACCACCTTACAGGAAGTACTGGATGCATTTTTTTGTGGCACCAGAGATGAAGAGAGTGGATACTAAGAATTATAAAGTGGGGTTGTAGTGAATACTAAGAATAGATAAGGAGTGATAGTAAAGGGGACATGACACCCCCAGCTGCTGTTGAAGTGACTAACTATGTGACACATTGTGTCACACTGAATCTCCCTGAGAACAACATAATGGATGCACGTGTCTGTGGAAGGCTCTGTTATATACATGTTAATTTCCTAAGCCGACTGTTCCATTGATTGAATCAACTTAAGTGATCATCATCGTTTCTAATGGTGGTCACGCTGGTCACATGACAAAAAGCACTGAGTCAACCCTGTAAGGTGGTCATGCTAATGACATGACAAAAAGCACTGAGTCAACCCTGTAAGGTGGTCACGCTGGTCACATGACAAAAGGCACCGAGTCAACCCTATAAGGTGGTCACACTGGTCACATGACAAAAGGCACCGAGTCAACCCTATAAGGTGGTCACACTGGTCACATGACAAAAGGCACCAAGTCAACCCTATAAGGTGGTCACACTGGTCACATGACAAAAAGCACCGAGTCAACCCTGTAAGGTGGTCATGATGGTCACATGACAAAAAGCCATTTAACACATGAAAGCATGGAAAATGGATGTTAAACGATGATGACAAATACCCTAACAATTAGGTCACGCACATATATATATACACATATATATATACACACACATATATATATATATACACACATATATATATATATACACACATATATATACACATATATATATATATATATACATATATATATACACACATATATATACACATATATATTTATACATGTGAGACTGTTCATATCTGTGGAAGTTCATAAGTAGGATGTCCATAAGGTGGGAACTTACTGTGTATATATATATATATATATATATATATATATATATATATATCATCATCATCATCATCATCATTATCATTTTACGTCCGCTTTTCCCTGCTTGCAAGGGTGGGACGGGAACTGATTCTAGCTTGATTTCTACAGCTGGATGCCCTTCCTAACACCAACCTCATTTACAGTGAGTGGTGGGTGCTTTTTTTCTGTGGCGCCTACACCACCACTTTACAGTGAGTGCTGGGTGCTTTTTTGCCGTGGCACTTCCACGACCACTTTGCAGTGGAATGATATGGACCCCAGTCCCTATCATCTCATTTCTACAGCTGAGTAAACTGGAGCAATGTGAAATAAAGTGTCTTGCTCAAGGAAACAACACATAACCCGGTCTGAGAATTGAACTCACAACCTTTCGATTGCAAGGCCAATGCTCTAACCGCTAATCCATGTGCCTCCACATCTTTGACGGAGTGGTGGTAGTGCATTATAAGCCTTCGCCCCCTCACCAGATATTCATTAGTAGCTTCAGTTGCCAACACTTTGAGGGCGACTGGCCGAGAAGCTAGTTGGTCAGTCGTCCTCTCTGTCTCTGTCTCATGGTTTTTTACATATTCCTTTGTTATATTCCAATACCTGATGATATCACCGGATTCATATGGAACCCGGTCATTGAAATGATCATAGTATAATAAACCTTTCAAAGATTTACACCAGTCAAGCCTCCTGTTATTTTATTTCATTTATATATATATATATTTGAATTTTGTATTTCTAAAGAAATACAGTAAGTTTATAAATAAACATTTAGAAAACCGTAGCTAAATTCTAGACTATATTAAGTTGAGCCAACTTATACAGCTTCATATGCAAATGAGATTAATCACCTCATTTACACAAATGAAAAAAACTATATATTTTCGCCTGATTTCGAAGTCCAGCAGTTGCAAGAGTGGGAGGGTTTGTCCTGTCGAGAACCAGTTGCATTCAAAATGCATCAACGAGTATCCCCCTTGCTTCTGCTGGGCACCGCTGTCGTGTTAGCTGCCAGTGCTTTTGCATAGCTACGGATTGCTAAATACTTATTTATAAACATTCCGTATTACTTTAGAAATACGAAATTCAAATACATATTTGTATACAGCTATGTTCGAAGCTAAATTCTATTCTCATCATCATCATCGTTTTACGTCCATGTTCCACGCTTGCATGGGTTTGGACGGGAGTTTTCCCACTTGAGGCAAGAGTGGTTGTCTTGCGGGTTTTCTACAGCTGGATGCCCTTCCTAACACCAACCACATTTACAGTGTGTAACTGGGAGGTTTTTACCGTGTTACCTACACGGCCACATTACAGTGTGGACTGTGTGTTTTTTTGTCGTGACACCTACACGAGCTCATTTGTTTCGGGCTGGATGTTGTGGTACCAACATAACTTTACATATAAATATATATATATATATATATATATATATATATATATATATATATATATATATATATATATTTATATATATATCAGACTGGAGGCAGTAAAAACCAGTTAGACCATTACTCACCAGAGTACTCAATACGTGGGGTGGTAGGGTTCGGATCTAGCTGTTGAATCGGCCGGAGCTCAGCTGTCGGGGTCCTGAATTTTTTCATGTATGTATGTATATATATATATATATATATATATATATATATATATATATATATATATATATTTATATATATTTATATACATATATATATGGTGGCTGCCAACTCGTTTTCGAGTACGGCCACTACTTTATATCTATGTAGGAGAACCCCTACCGATGCGCTGAACGAGTGTGAATTTTTAGTCCAGCCAGCGACTTGAAAACTCTGGTACAAACACTACACTTGTGACAATTATTGACACATAGTGCTGGGCCCATGGTACCATGTGATGACAAGTGCAGAGAGATCTCCAGATATAAAGCAATGCCTGTGCCGTGAAGCTTTTATAGTGAGCAAAGGCACTGCACAAAGCCAGTCCCACTCTCTTAACCAAGATGATATTTACCAAAAAGAAGAACAAGTCAACATCATTGGATACCATCAGGGTTGCAGGTGTTATATCAGAGTTTTCCTTCTCCTAGAATTCTGCCTTGACAAAGGCTAAGGGGTCATCTCTCCCAGTGATTTTGGATGGCCATTGACTCTTAAGAGATCCTTTGCCCTTTGACAGGTTTTGTTTTTAGTCCTGCAGGATGTCCAAAGTCACCCTCCTCACCAAGAAACCTTGGTGGGGTTGCCAGTTTAGTCGCCAACGACCCGACCATGAGACAGGTTGTACTGGGATACATGTTACCAGTAGCACCAACTGGTAACCTGGCATATATATATATATATATACATACATATATATATATATACATTTATATATACATATATATATATGTATATATATATATATATATATATATATATATATACGTATATATATATATATATCGTGAAGACATGTGGCTGAGTGGTTAGAAAATTCAATTTGCAATCGTGCAGTTGTGAGTTCGATTCCCGAATGGTGATGTTTTATGTCCTTGAGCAAGACACTTTATTTCATGTTGCTCCTTCTGCCTGGAGTTGCGACCGACAGATAGTATTAGCAATTGGAAAGACCAATGGAAACATTGTTTCCTCGGTCCAATTTGATGAAAGTTGATCAAACTTTTATATATATATATATATATATATATATATATATATATATATATATATATATATATATATATAAAAGACGTAAAATAAGAAAATATTTTTTTTTAAATTTTTAAAAAATTTTTTACTTACTTACTTAAATTTTTTACTTACTTACTTAAATTATATATATATATATAATATAAGATCAAAAGATGGTTACTTACTTAAATTTTTTACTTACTTACTTAAATTATATATATATATATAATATAAGATCAAAAGATGGTTAAAAGAGTTCCAAGTATTTTATTATGCGCATTTCAAAAACAAATATCATCATGGGATGATATCTGCGTTCTTATCAGATAAAATAGGGAGATATGATATGAAGCTTAAAAAACACTTGTGAATAGTGAAGTTTTAAATCAACATATAAAATACAATAATATAATACAATCAATACAATAAAACTCACCTCCTATATATATATATATATTGTTATACTTTGGGAGGGTCATGTTGCCAATAAGAAAGACATGCACCAGTTGCTTTCACTTCAATTTATTATAGTAAATTTATAATAAATTTATAAATTTATAAATTTCTGGTTGGTTGGTTGGTTCCACAACCAGATAGTTGTTTATATATATATTCAGAAACGAAATATATATATATATATATATATATATATATATATATATATATATATATATATATATGAGGTTTTCGCATATTGATAATAACATTCGATTCGTTTGCTACTATGCAAACAAGCCTTATTATTACAGCCATGTCAGTAGAATGAACCCTTCATTCTTGCTCTTGTGTTGGCATGTAAACAGAACTGCAGACACTAATGTTTCTGGGTATCACCCTTCATCAGTACAGCTCACTGTTCACCTGCCAACTGTCAGAGCTAGTGAAAATATATGCTATTTTCTAAAATATACAGTGACTGATCAGCCTGATTTTTTTTTATTTGAATGTGGCAAAGCCAGCCATTTATCGCTCGTATGCAGGAAACTGACTGGCCAGTCTGCTGATATGTATATCTGGCTGATCAGTGGATCTGCTAATATGCAGATCTGACTGATCAGCCCGTCTACTAACATGCAAATTAGAGTGTTGTAGTTTGCTTGAAGCATTGTTGAATAGGAAATTTAGACGCCACAGAAAAAAGCACCCAGCACTCACTGTAAATGAGGTTGGTGTTAGGAAGCTGTAGGAATCAAGCCAGAATCAGTTCCTGTACGAGCAAGGCATGGTCAGCCGACCGGACACTGCCCACAACAGGACAACCCATCTAACCCATGCTAGCGTGGAAGAACGGACGTAAAACAGTGATGATGATGCTGATGATGATATACATATCTTCTGAAGATCCCGTTAAAGATGAAAGCAGCAACTCTTTGCTTAAACTTTAATCTGTTATTTTGATAAATATTTGCTCTACGGTTTTTATATATTTTTATATATATATCATCCTTATCGAGCCCTCTTCAGATTTTAGTCTTCATATTTATTATTATTACTATATATATATATATATATATATATATATATTACGCTGTAATGTGGCCGTGTAGGCAACATGGTAAAAACCTCCCAGCCCCACACTGTAAATGTGGTTGGTGTTAGGAAGGGCATCCAGCTGTAGAAAACCCGCCAGACAGTCCTATGCGAGCAAGACAACCACTCTTGCCTCAAGTGGGAAAACCCCCGTCCAAACCCATGCAAGCGTGGAACAGGGACGTTAAACGATGATGATGATGATGATGATGATATATACATCCACTTTCTCATGAACAATTACAATACAAGTACTGCCAAGTGCAGTCACCTCATTATGATGTTGGCTGAATGTAATATCTTGTGATATGTTTAGAAACCTTAATTACTAAATGTGCACACCCATATTTACACACACGCATGCATGTAATATATCTGAAGATATACATACAGATATCTATTTACAACGACATACGTACATGCATGCACACACACATACACGCACACATATATATATATATATTAGTAAAAATGAAAAGAAAATGCTGACAAATTTTTCCCAGTGAAAAATAGTTTAATTAGGAATAAGTATAAATTAGTAATAAGTATTAGTTAGTATTTAGTTTTAGTTTTAAGTTTTTACCGGTTGCGTATTTCTTATGCTTTTCAAAAATAATTTTGAGATAGAGCGCTCGTGATTTTTGCTCTAATCTGATCAGTTTTGGAAATTCTTCCTGTTTTATGTGAAAAAAGTGGCTTGGGAGGTATTAAGATTTGGTTGGTTGTTGAATGTCACGTGAATAAGCACTATAAATCTCGCGCCAATTCGTGTTGCAAAAATTCTTGTAGTCAAAACAATTTTGATTGGTTGGTAGAAGTCACATGAATGTTTAAATTGATTTTAGCGTGAACTGGTTTCACGCCAAATGTAGGTTTGTCAAAGAGTGTCCTTTTCTGCTTGATTAAGTTGCAGTCATGTTGAGAGGTCAACAGTTCAGGTGTCTATTAAGACAAATATATGTGTGTATGTGTATGTGTAGCAAAGTGGTTCATTGTTGTGATAATGGAAATGAATCGGTCAGTAAGAATGTGTGTGAATGTGTGTGAGTTGCAGTCATGTTGAGAGGTCAACAGTTCAGGTGTCTATTAAGACAAATATGTGTGTGTGTGTGTGTGTGTGTGTAGCAAAGAAATCATGACCACTCTATCTCAAAATTATTTTTGAAAAGTATTAGAAATGCGCAACCAGTAAAAACTTAAAACTAAAACTGAATACTAACTAATACTTATTATTAATTTCGGTGGATTGGCAGTATCGGTAGAGGGTCTGACGCTATGCTTTGCAGCAAAGAGTTACGCCCCTTTATGGTTTGAGTTCAAATCCCGCCGAGGTTAACTTTGCCTTTCATCCTTACGGGGTCGATAAAATAAAGTACCAGTAATGCACTGGATAATTGCTGGCCTTGTGCCAAAAGTAGAAACAATTATTAATTTATACTTATTCCTAATTAAACTATTTTTCACTGGGAAAAATTTGTCAGCATTTTCTTTTCCTTTTTACTAATATATTACAACTCGTGTGTCACACCTCTATTTTTTCAAATATATATATATAGGTTAACGAATAAACCCTATTGTACAGCCGACTACATTATTATTCACTCATTTACTATATATATATATATATATACATATATATATATACACAGTGTATATATATACACAGTGTATATATATATATATACACAGTGTATATAAACACAGTGTATATATACACAGTATATATACACAGTGTATATATACACAGTGTATATATATATATACACAGTGCATATATATATACACAGTGTATATATATATATACACTCAGTGCTCCTGTGGGAGCCCCTACATGGACACACTAGAAGAGGAAGACCAAGGTTAACGTATGTTGATGCCCTAATGACAGACACTGGTCTGTTGGAGACGCAGGACATGGCAGCGATAATGAGGGACAGAGACCGCTGGAGAGAACTCGTCCATGGATCTCAGGAATTTTACCCGCCTTAGATAGATATATACACACACAGATATATATATGTGTAAGTCTGTGTATATATATATATATATATATATATACATACACATATATATATATGTGTGTGTGTGTGTCATCATCATCATCATCATCACCGTTTTACGTCCGTTCTTCCACGCTAGCATGGGTTAGACGGGTTGTCCTGTTGTGGGCAGTGTCTGGTCGGCTGACCATGCCTTGCTCATACAGGAACTGATCTGGCTTGATTTCTACAGCTGGATGCCCTTCCTAACACCAACCTCATTTACAGTGAGTGCTGGGTGCTTTTTCGTGGCGCCTACACGTCCACTTTACAGTGTGGGCTGGGTGCTTTTTTGCCGTGGCACCTCCACGACCACCTTGCGGTGGGGGGGGGGGGGGGCATATTGTTTATATGCTTCAGCATGTACCCATGGGAGGTCGGGTACCCTGTATTACTGCGTGACGCCAGAAGTCACGGTCGTGTGTCATTGACTTTGAGAGGTGTAGTTGGGTAAGGTCGGCTTTTATCACCTCATCCCAAGTCATCTTGGGTCTCCCCACTCCGCGGTTTCCATCAACTTCTAGTGCTCTGCACCTTTTTATGCAGCTGTCATCCTTCATACGCATCACATGTCCATACCAGCGTAACCGCCTCTCCTGCACGCAGCATTTGATTCCTCTTATGCTCAGTCTCTCTCTCAATTCATTTATGCTTTGTCGTTCACGTATATTACTGTTACACATCCATCGGAGCATGCAGGCTTCGTTTCTCTCTAATCTACGTAAGTCTTCCACCTTCAGCGCCCAGGTCTCACTACCATGCAACATCGCTGTTCGGATACACGCATCATACAGTCTGCCTTTCATTCTGAGGGAGAAGCCTTTTGCAGCTAGCAGTGGTAGTAGTTCCCTAAACTTCTTCCATCCCGTTCTTACCCTAGTTATTGTACTTTCTGAGCACCCACCTCCGTTGCTAATTCGGTCACCTAGGTAGCAGAAGCTGTCTACTGTTTCTACAGGGCCCTCCCAGAGATTGGTGGTACTTGTTTCCTGTGGCTGTTTGCTTGCTGTTTCAGCACAGCTGCTGCATGTGAATCCTACATTCTTAATTAAGCTTCCTGAGATCCCGCTACATCTCTTGTGTACCCATTGTTTGCATTTGGGGCAAAGAATGGAGTTCCTACCTACACCTTTCCTACATACTGAGCAAGGCCATTTCCCTGAGGGGATCTGGGTTCTGTTTTCTCGTCTACTTATAAGGACCTTAGTCTTTGTCATGTTGACTTTGAGGCCCTTTCTCTCTAGTCCCTGCTTCCAGGTTTGGAATTTATTCTCTAGTTCTACCATAGATTCAGCTATGAGTGCGAGGTCATCAGCATACAGGAGTTCCCATGGGCATCCGGTCTTAAACTCCTCCGTTATTGCCTGCAGGACTATGATGAACAGGAGAGGGCTAAGAACAGAGCCCTGGTGGACCCCAACCTGTACGCTAAATTCCTCGCTATACTCATTGCCAATCCTAACTTTGCTGACTGCTCCCCTATACATGGCTTGTACCGCTTTCACAAGCCATTCATCTACTCCTAGTTTTCTAAGAGCCCACCAGATTACTGCACGTGGAACTCTGTCAAAGGCTTTCTCAAGGTCGACAAATGCCAAGTAGAGTGGCTTACTTTTAGCTAGGTACTTTTCCTGTAATTGCCTCACAAGGAAGAGCGCATCAGTGGTGCCTTTCCCTGGAACAAACCCAAATTGCATCTCGTCTATATTCACCCGGTCCCTAATCAGCTGTGCTATAACTCTTTCTGTTACTTTCATGACCTGGTCCATCAACTTTATACCTCTATAGTTTCCTCTATCTAGTGCATCACCTTTACCTTTGTAGCAGTTGACAATGATGCTACTGCACCAATCTTTTGGTATGACACCTAGTATTACCTGGTTAACAATACGTGTGGTTATAGTGTGACCTATAGACCCAGATACCTTTAGCATCTCGGCAGCTATACCCGATGGACCGGTTGCCTTCCCCATCTTCATATCTTTGATTGTCTTACTTACTACGCTGCTGCTGACTTAGTACTTTGTGGAATATTATTATTATTATTATTTTTTTTTTCTTGGTAACGCAAACCATTAGTTGTTTCATAGCAACTCTAGAGCTTTTAACGGAAACACCTTAAAGTCAATGTGTGAACCAGATGCATGTGAAATAATTCTAAAGTATTAGGTGTGTATATATATATATATATCTTCATCACAGTTGAAGATCCATTTTTCTATGCTTGCATGGGTTAGATGAGTTGTCCACGTTATGAGATAAGTCTGCCAAGCTGATATATATATATATATATATACAGATGCATATATATATATATATATATATATATATACAGATGCATATATATATATATATATATATACAGATGTATATATATATATATATATACAGATGTATATATATATATATATATACAGATATATATATATATATATATACAGATGTATATATATATATATATATATATATATACAGATGCATATGTATATATATATATATATATATACAGATGCATATGTATATATATATATATCTTTAACGATCGACTTTCGTCAAATCGGACCGAGGAAACAATGTTTCCGTTGGTCTTTCCAATTGCTAATACTATCTATCGGTCGCAACTCCAGGTAGAAGGAGCAACGTGAAATAAAGTGTCTTGCTCAAGGACATAACGCATCGCCTGGTCCAGGAATCGAACTCACAACCTCACGATTGCGAATCCAATTCTCTAACCACTCAGCCACACGCCTTCACATATATATATATATATATATATATATATATATATATATATATATATATCATCATCATCATCATTTCATTTTACGTCTACTTTTCCCTGCTTGCAAGGGTGGGACGGGAACTGATTCTGGCTTGATTTCTACAGCTGGATGCCCTTCCTAACACCAACCTCATTTACAGTGAGTGCTGGGTGCTTTTTTGCCGTGGCACCTCCACGACCACTTTGCAGTGGAATGATAGGGACTCAAGTCCATATCATCTCATTTCTACAGCTGAGTAAACTGGAGCAATGTGAAATAAAGTGTCTTGCTCAAGGAAACAACACATCACCCGGTCTGAGAATTGAACTCACAACCTTTCGATTGCAAGGCCAATGCTCTAACCACTAAGCCATGTATATATACACACACACAGATGCATATATATATATATATATATCCGTCCCACCCTTGCAAGCAGGGAAAAACGGACGTAAATGATGATGGTGATGATATATATATATATATATATATATATATATATATATGCGTGTGGCTGAGTGGTTAGAGAATTGGATTCGCAATCGTGAGGTTGTGAATTCGATTCCTAGACCAGGCGATGCGTTATGTCCTTGAGCAAGACACTTTATTTCCCGTTGCTCCTTCTACCTGGAGTTGCAACCGATAGATAGTATTAGCAATTGGAAAGACCAACGGAAACATTGTTTCCTCGGTCCGATTTGACCAAAGTCGATCGTTCCTATATATATATATATATATATATATATTGTTTCTACTTTTGGTACAAGGCCAGCAATTAACCTCAGTGCATTACTGGTGCTTTATTTTATCGACCCCATAAGAATGAAAGGCAAAGTTAACCTCGGTGGGATTTGAAATTAGACCGTAAAGTGGAGTAACTCTATGCTGCAAAGCATGGCAGCCGACCCTCTACCGATACTACCAATCCACCACCCTTGTATATATAAGATGCGCCTTATCACCTAAGAATAAGCTCAAAGAAAAATCAAGGAATAAATCCGAAAATATAATCATTACAAAATAGTGAATGACATATATATATATCATCATCATCATTTTCATTTCATTTTACGTCCGCTTTTTCCCTGCTTGCAAGGGTGGGACGGGAACTGATTCTGGCTTGATTTCTACAGCTGGATGCCCTTCCTAACACCAACCTCATTTACAGTGAGTGCTGGGTGCTTTTTTGCCGTGGCACCTGCACGACCACTTTGCAGTGGAATGATATGGACCCCAGTCCCTATCATCTCATTTCTACAGCTGAGTAAACTGGAGCAATGTGAAATAAAGTGTCTTGCTCAAGGAAACAACACATCACCCGGTCTGAGAATTGAACTCACAACCTTTCGATTGCAAGGGCAATGCTCTAACCACTAAGCCATGTGCCTCCATATACATATATATATTTCTAATGATATAAATGTACAATAGAACATATCAAACTTTAACAGGAGACAATCTGTATAGAACACATAGTTCATTACAGTATCATATTAAAATTTAACAAAAATTTAAAATATAGATACATGAAAAAAAATCATATATATTTCCCTCATATGTATCCTTCACTAATCATGAATACCTTTCACCAAATATCGGTGCAGTTAGATAATAGTGAGGATATCGATCTATCTGAACTTACACCTGTTAACATACAGACCTGAAAACGACAACAGAAAAACATAAGCACATGGTATTATCAAAAAACAAGCGCGCACAGTCACCGTCTGCAGTGATGTGAAGGGTTTCACAACAACTAGAAATAGCAGCCTAACCTCTCAACATATTAACTGTTCAACCGAGTAGGAGCATAAATATATTACATTCAATATATATATATATCGTCATTGGCTGGTAAAACATCTTCTTTACTTGTCACAAGCATTGGACGTTTTTGTAGCTTTTTCAAAGCATCTGTCCAGAGTGTTCCCAAGAGAGGTTTTGGCCTATGTTCCAGGCCATCCCTGATTACTTCTTCCCAGGCCTTATGTGGGCTCCTCCTTCCCCATCTACCAGTGGCCACAATCTTGGTATATAAAATAATAATAATTGTTTCTACTTTTTGGCACAAGCCAGCAATTACCCAGTACATTACTGGTACTTTATTTTATCGACCCCGTAAGGATGAAAGGCAAAGTTAACCTCGGCGGAGAAATATTAAAACAATGAAATTAAACACAAAAGGTTAATTCATAGTAAAACTCATTATTTTACGATCGTTTCTGGGGGGTAGTTCCCCATATGTCCATTCAATTATTGATCTATGTAAAACATATTACAAAATATCATAGTAAGAAAAAATACATACATCTTCACTACCCGCCGTCTTCAGAAAGTTAGACCCTACCATTGATTGGTAGATTTATCTGTGTGTATATATATATATATATATATATAATGAAGGAAATGTGGTAAGGAACCAAGTGGACCATAACGCACCAAAGTACTCAATACTTAGGGTAGTAGAGTGGGTAATAGGAAGAAGTAGGACCCCGACGGCTGAGCTCAAGCCGTTTCGATGGCTAATTCTGGACTAAAATCAGAATTAGCCGTCGAAACGGCTTGAGCTCAGCCGTCGGGGTCCTACTCGTTCCTATATATATATATATATATATATATATACATGATGGCTGAAACTCGATTTCGAGTAATGTTATCGCAAGATACATAAGCATGGGCATCACAGACGTGGGGTTTTAGCCCAGCTACGTACTTGCCTATGGCCAGCAATACCATGCATTGCAAAAATTGTCAGATATCAAGCAATGCCTGTGACAGAAACTTTTTAAATGAGGAAAGGCTTTGCATGAGGCCAATCTCACTCTCTGAACGTCAAATGTATTTACTCAAAAAGAAGAACTGATCTCCATGATTGGATACAAATGAAGTCACAATTGACCTTCTCCTAGAGAGACCTTCTCCCAGGGAGACCTTCTCCTAGAGAGACCTTTACCCAGGGAGACCTTCTCCCAGGGAGACCTTCTCCTAGAGACACCTTCTCCTAGGGAGACCGTCTCTCAGAGAGACCTTCTCCTAGGGAGAACTTCTCCCAGAGAGACCTTCTCCTAGGGAGACCTTCTCCTAGGGAGACCTTCTCCCAGGGAGACCTTCTCCTAGAGAGACCTTCTCCTAGAGAGACCTTCTCCTAGAGAGACCTTCTCTTAGGGAGACCTTCTCCCAGAGAGATGTCTTAAAGAAGACTTGGGGTTTCTTGCTCCACAAAAAAAAAAGCTTTATTGGATGGCCATTGACTCTCCTCAGTTCCTTCACCCTTTAACGAGTTTTGCTTTTCATCCCGCAGGGTGTCCAAAATCCTCCTCCTCACCAACTGAAGAAGATGATATGATTGAACCCATATATTAGGTCTGATAGTATACAGTTCTCTAACTACTATATATCAGTCGATATATTGATAGGATCAACACTCGGAATGATCGTAAAACAATTCAGGA
>OZ024762.1:18056304-18078804 GCA_964016885.1 Eledone cirrhosa
TCCCATTTATTCTCTACATTCGTCAATCTCTCATAGTAACATTTCCAGGCCTCTTTCTTTTGGGTATCAGTGATCCTAAGTGCATCAGTGTCATTTCTAACACATATTTTCCCCAACAACATCTCCATTCACACTAACACACTTCCTTGCAATACGGAACATTTCACACCTCTGATCCTCGCATCTCAAGACATTAACAAATTTACTTTCTTCAGTCTTTCTCCAAGGCGTGTATACCTGTCACCTAGCTTCTTTCTTAGCTACATGGTACCAGTCTCTGCTACCCTGTCACCTAGCTTCTTTCTTAGCTACATGGTACCAGTCTCTGCTACCCAGATTTTTCCAGTCTTTCCATGCCTGTCTCTTTGCTTTAATGGCTGTAACTGTCTGGCTGGCACTTTACTCCAGCTGCAAGTCACGTCAGTAGTACAAAAGGTTGTCACATAAGAATTTCCAGTTGCCCTCTACATTATATGTATCTAGTTCATCATCCCTCTCATCAAGTGTATCCTGTAAGGCCTTTCTAAACCTATATTTAACAGAGGAGACCTTTAGCTTCCACACCCTCCGTCTCCCATATTTTCCTGTGTGTCTTGTTCTGTCTTTTGTTTATTTTGATGTCATTAATAATTAACTTGTGCTGGGCAGTGCATTCTTCCCCACGGAAGGCCATAATCTTTATTAAAGTCTGATTGTCTTGTCTATCAAGTAAATAATCAATTTGGCTTGTGTATTCACCTGATTGATATGAAATCATGTGGTTGGCTGGTTTCCTGAAATTTATGTTGCAAATGATTTGTTCATTTGCATCACAGAATTCCAGGAGTCTCAGCCCCTCTTCATTCCTTGCGCCTTAACCATAGCTGCTATGAACTCTGCTGAATCCAATCTGGTACTGTCTCACATGTCCAATAAAGTCACCTGCCAAGATTATGAGGTCTCTTTCGTCAATACGTGAAGTTGTCACTTGATCTGACTTGCCTCACAAATAAGACAACTTGTCTAACCCATGCTAGCATGGAAAAGTTAAACAAGCTAGGATGTTAATGGTGATGATTTTGATGATGCTGATGATGACCATCATCACCATTTAGTGTCCATTTGTCCATGCTTACATGGGTTAGGTTAGATGAGTCGTCCACACCAGGAGGCATGCCTCACCAGAGTTGGCCATGTGTCGCACCTTGCTCTGGCAAGGATTGTAAATTTGGCCGGTTATTTTACAGCTGGATGCCCTCCCTAACACCAACCACATTTACAGTGTGTAACTGGATGGCCCCTCCATTATGAGAAGAGACAGGCCAGATGGCTGTGCCAAACCCATCTCACAATGGAACCATAGTTTTTTGGAGTCCGACCCATCTCACAGCAGAACCGAAGTTTAGGAGCCCAGTACTGGATGGCACCAATACGTGGAGCCTAACCCGTCTCACAGTGTAGCCACAGTTTGGGAGCCCGGAACGGGATGGCACCAGTATGAGGAAGAGCAAGCCAGCCGGCTTAAGAGGTACCAGTAATACACTGGGTTATTGCTGGCCTTGTGCCTAATGTAGAAACAATTATTAGTGGATTGGCAGTATCGGTAGAGGGTCGGACGCCATGATTTGACGCATTGAGTTACAGCCCTTGCCATTCTGAGTTCAAATCCCGCCGAGGTTAACTTTGCCTTTCATCCTTATGGGGTCGATAAAATAAAGTACCAGTAATGTACTGGGTAATTGCTGGCCTGGTGCCAAAAGTAGAAACAATTATTAATATTCGAAAAACTCAGATTTATATTTCTTGTATTCAGCCATGTAAAGCGATAAACTATTTGTTGGTTATTTGACTATGACAAAGCCGGCCATTAATCGCTCGTATACATAAAACTGACTGGCCTGTCTGCTGATATGCAAATCTGGCTGATCAGTGGGTCTGCTAATATACAGATCTGACAGATCAAGCAGTCTGCTAATATGCAAATCAGGTCGATCAGTCACTGTATTCATTTTTCATTTCACTTTTTTTTACGTCCGCTTTTTCCCTGAAGGGTGGGACGGGAACTGATTCTGGCTCGATTTCTACAGCTGGATGCCCTTCCTAACACCAACCTCATTTACAGTGAGTGCTGGGTGCTTTTTTGCCATGGCACCTACACGTCCACTTTGCAGTGGAATGATAGGAACCCCAGTCCCTATCATCTCATTTCTACAGCTGAGTAAACTGGAGCAGTGTGAAATAAAGTGTCTTGCTCAAGGAAACAACACATCACCCGGTCTGAGAATTGAACTCACAACCTTTCGATTGCAAGGCCAAAGCTCTAACCACTAAGCCATGTGCCTCCAAAATATATTCCTGAAAATATATTTTTTCACTAGCTCTGATAGTTGGCAGGTAAACAGTATATGGTAATGGAGAAGGGTAATCATCCAGAAACATTAGTGTCTGCTGTTCTGTTTAAAAGCCAACACAAGAGCAAGGATGACGAGGTTATTCTACTCACATATATATATGTATGTAGAATCCTAATGTAAATCGAGAGGCAATCACAGTTACTCAATACATTCGTCGTGTATACGCATATTTATTATATTACAGAAATGACTTCTACAAGACTAGAGCTGTTTCATTCACAAAAAATCATCAGGAAAGTCCTGATGATTTTTTTATCTGTGTATGCATACATATATACATCTCTCCCCCCCCCCTCTCTCTCTCTCTCTCTCTCTCTCTCTCTCTCTATATATATATATATATATATATATATATATCGTTGCAACCGAAAGAAAACAGGAAGACGATACTTTGGTTCATGAAGACATTCCCTGGCAATATATATATATATATATATATATATGTATGTATTATGTGTATGTATATATATATATATATATATATACACAGTTGTCCCCTGCTATTCACAGGGGTTACATTCCTAGACCACCCACGAAGTGTGAAAAACCGCAAATGTTGGACGTGGTCCATAAAAATCCCGATAAACATCAAAATATAACGTAAAATATTATAAAAAAAAGAGGGACCATCTTACGTGAAAGAGCGTCCAATAGGCCGGCAAATACGCTATATTGTTAATAATTTAGCATGAAAAAAATATATATTGTCACAAAAAAAAAACATTAAAAAAATTGTGGAAGATATTTACAATTCCACAAATATGCGGTGATTTCCATGAACAATTATTGGTTAGGTTCTAAGGAAAATTCCACGAATGACTGGGACCGCAAATACTGGGAGGCTGGGGGGGGGGGGGGGGGGGGGGGGGGGGGGGATATTATTATATATATATAAATATATATATATATATATACATACATACATACATACACATAATACATATATATATATATGTATGTATATATATACATACACATACATACATATACATATATATATATTATCATATATACTGAGAGGAAGGGGGTGTAAGATTCCAGTAATTTCTCAACTTTCAGTCACATGACTATATATACACCCAGCGACAGTTTCTCTACATATGGGAGATTATATTTCTGGGTACAACACATGTACTTTGCTCAGAAAACTATGACACTTCCCTCTCTGGTGTTTAACCCATGCAAGCATAGAAAATGCTGATTGTTAAAGAGGTCGGAATCTATTCCTTGAGCTCATTAAATTATAGGTAGTATCGGTAGAGGGTCGGACGCTATGCTTTCCAGCATAGTTACGTCCCATTACGATCTGAGTTCAAATCCCGCCGAGGTTAACTTTGCCTTTCATCCTTACGGGGATCGATAAAATAAAGTACCAGTAATACACTGGGGTAATTGCTGGCCTTGTGCCTAAAGTAGAAACAATTTAATTATAGGGGATAATTGTGAGTCTTTAACTCCACTTTTTAATTTTATATATATACTAGCAGCATGGCCCGGTGTTGCTCGGGATTCTAAACATAGATTGGCATGTTTATCCCTCCTTTCTGAAGCAGTACAGAGAAGTATGGAATACCTCGGCCTCGGGATGGTGTCTACATTTTGTGCTTATAAAAAAATTCACTTGATCATTTGTTATCACTGATTCTGGCTTATGCTCATACCACTTCTCAGAATGTGGTAAATTGTTTAGTTTGCATAAATGCCAGTGACTCACCTTTCCTATTATATCATGTCTCCAGCCTTGTTACTATTATTATATATAGGTGTATGTGTGTGTCTTTGTTTGTATATATGCAGGGTCTTATATTTTTTTCTCTCTCTCTCTCTCTCTCTCTCTCTCTCTCTCTCTCTCTCTCTCTCTCTATATATATATATATATATATATTATATATATATATATATATATATATATATATATATATATAAATGTATTCGTGAGTGAATAATAATAATATAATATCATTAATATTTGGTTTGTTTCCAAGCAACCAGCCTCATAACAACATCTGTTCTAGAGGACCAATGCCATCCTTTTGTTCCAGTGGCAGCTAAGAGAAAAAGCATCGACAATTGTTTCGGTGTATTTGCTCTTTATCGAGACCCAGTTTAACCTTGCCTTTCATTATGCTGAGGTTGAAAAAAAAAAGGGACCAGTCTAGTACTGTGGTCAATCCTTTCTCTTACTTTCTTTTTCTTTCTTTATTTGGAATAAATTGACTGTGTCCAGACCTAGAGAGAGGCTGGGCTCCATCAGGTTTTAAAACATTTGCCCAAGACACATCCTATGTCATGGTAGTGCCCCTACAACCCCATCAGGCATTTCAGGTCCTTACAACATTAAATGCTTAGCCAATGTTTGAAACGTAACTTAACAAAGTCTCTTACATAAAATTATTTACATATGCACACAAACACACATAGACTCAGAGCCACACATGCACAGATACATAGAAACACACACATACACACACACATACACACATACAGATACACACAACCCCCCCCCCCCCCCACACACACACACACGCACATACACACAAAGACACATACACATACAGATACACACAACCTCCACACACACACACACGCACATACACACAAAGACACATACACATACACCCCCCCCCCACACACACGCACATACACACAAAGACACATACACAGAGACACAAACACACACACATAGACACACATAGATATACACACAGACTCATACATGCACACACACATTGAGACACAGGCAGAGACACATGCACACACACACACAAACACAAAGACACACATACATATACATATGCATAGACACACATAGACACAGAGTTACACACACACACTCATGTACAGACACACACATATCTATTTAAGGCTGTACATGGCTATGGTGCGACCACACTTAGAATTTGCATCACCAGTCTGGAACCCCTATCTTGCTCAGAACATTGACCGCTTGGAAACTGTTCAGAGATGTGCAACCAAGCGAATACCCTCCATCAGGCATCTACCATACTCTGAGCGCCTTGCTTCCCTGGGCATGGATACATTGAAGCTCCCACACCTGGCAACTGACTTGGTAAACACCCACAAAATTGTTAACCATGTTGCCAACAACAACCCTGAGTACCTTTTTGATTTCCATGTGTCTAACACACGTGGGCATGCCCACAAAGTAAGAAAACAGCACAGTTCCCATGACTTTCAGAAACATTTTTTCACGCTCAGAGTTGCTGAAGCATGGAACAAACTGCCTGCATCAGTTGTTAGCTGTCGAGACACTGCATCCTTTAAGGCCTCCGTGCTTCCCGAGATCCGCCAACACTACAGCTAACACATACACACATGTACTTCCCTGACATTTGTGTATTATTCTATGTACTCTACATACACCTTTGATGAGTTGTAGTGCACCTGAACACTTTACACAATAATTTCATTATTATTATATATTGTAAACACTTATTATAATCTTCATTTTTTCTTAACTATCTTTACAATCTTCCCTCAAACTATGATTTTCTTCCTGTATTTGCATCACCAAAAGTTCTTATATAAAATTATTATACACACAGAAACACACTCACATCATCATCATTTAACGTCTATCTTCTCTGTTAGCATAGGTTAGCCAGGAATTGTCCCACTTGAGGCGAGATTGATCGAGTGACCATGTCTCGCTCGTATAGGACTGTCTCTGGCAGATTTTCTACAGCTGAATGCCCTTCCTAACACCAACCACATTTCCTGTTTAACGTGTCTCCTACACGACCAGTTTACAGTGTGGACTGGGAGCCTTTTTACCGTGTTTCCTACATGACCACTTTACAGTGTGGACTGGGAGGCTTTTTACCATGTCTCCAACACGACCACTTTACAGTATGGACTGGGAGCCTTTTTCCTGTGTCTCCTACATGACCACTTTACAATCTGGACTGGGAGCCTTTTTCCCGTGTCTCCTACATGACCACTTTACAATCTGGACTGGGAGCCTTTTTACCGTGTCTCCTACATGACCACTTTACAATCTGGACTGGGAGCCTTTTTCCCGTGTCTCCTACATGACCACTTTACAATCTGGACTGGGAGCCTTTTTACCGTGTCTCCTACATGACCACTTTACAATCTGGACTGGGAGCCTTTTTCCCGTGTCTCCTACACGACCACTTTACAGTCTGGACTGGGAGCCTTTTTCCCGTGTCTCCTACATGACCACTTTACAGTCTGGACTGGGAGCCTTTTTACCGTGTTTCCTACATGACCACTTTACAGTGTGGACTGGGAGCCTTTTTACCATGTCTCCAACACGACCACTTTACAGTATGGACTGGGAGCCTTTTTACCGTGTCCCCTACACGACAACTTTGCAGTCTGGACTGGGAGCCTTTTTACCGTGTTTCCTACATGACCACTTTACAGTATGGACTGGGAGCCTTTTTACCGTGTCCCCTACACGACAACTTTGCAGTCTGGACTGGGAGCCTTTTTACCGTGTTTCCTACATGACCACTTTACAGTCTGGATTGTGTTTTTTTTTATCGTGTCTCCTACACGACCACTTTACAGTGTGGACTGGGAGCCTTTTTCCCGTGTCTCCTACATGACCACTTTACAATCTGGACTGGGAGCCTTTTTCCCGTGTCTCCTACATGACCACTTTACAATCTGGACTGGGAGCCTTTTTACCATGTCTCCTACACGACCACTTTACAGTCTGGACTGGGAGCCTTTTTCCCGTGTCTCCTACACGACCACTTTACAGTCTGGACTGGGAGCCTTTTTACCGTGTCTCCTACGCAACCACTTTACAGTCTGGACTGGGAGCCTTTTTCCCCGTGTCTCCTACATGACCACTTTACAGTCTGGACTGGGAGCCTTTTTCCCGTGTCTCCTACACGACCACTTTACAGTCTGGACTGGGAGCCTTTTTACCGTGTCTCCTATACGACCACTTTACAGTCTGGACTGGGAGCCTTTTTCCCGTGTCTCCTACACGACCACTTTACAGTCTGGACTGGAAGCCTTTTTCCCGTGTCTCCTACACGACCACTTTACAGTCTGGACTGGGAGCCTTTTTCTCCGTGTCTCCTACACGACCACTTTACAGTCTGGACTGGGAGCCTTTTTCCCCGTGTCTCCTACACGACCACTTTACAGTGTGGACTGTGTTTTTTTTTTGTCGTGACACCTGCACAACCTCTTTATTCAATATTTGTTTAACCGAACTTACAATTTTACCTGAAACTAAATTTTTCTTCCTGCATAATACAACTAAGATTCTTATATAAAATTCACAGAAAAATGAGAAAACCTAACACAAGAATAAGGGAATTGTCTTGTACGTTGTCTTTCTTTATTTCCTCCTTCCAGTCACTTCTATGGACCAACTTCATACACTTCTTCTTGTCCTCCTCCTCTTTCAATCTTTTCTATATTTCCTCTGCCTGTCACCCACCTCGTGGATTATCTCTCTACCGAACCACTAACCAGTCATCTTTGTCCTCTGAGCTATTTTTTACCCAAACTCTGTCATTGACAGCATTTGGCTGTTTTAAGGCAGCTATTCTTGCTTCGGATGTCATCAAGGGAGTTCTGTAGAAGCTTGACATCACTGTGGAGCATGCAAAGGGACTGGCACGGGACCACCTGCAATGGGGAACACTGGTGGACCTGGTTGGCTCTACCCGCGATGATGCCTCTGGGATCACTCACATGAGAGGGCCCCAGTCTCATTGAGCAGAAAGAAGAAGATTCTTGTGTTGAGTTTTCTCATTTTTCTATGAATTCAAATAGACTCACTCCGCCTCTAACTGAGACAACATTGCTTATTCCTTTATATCAAATTATTACACACACACAGACAGACATACACCCACACACACACACACATGCAGCACACACACACATACACACATATGCAGCACAAACACACACACACATACATCACACACAGACACACACACATACATACACACACATGCAGCACAGACACACACACACACATACACATACACACACATGCAGCACCCACACATACAGCACACACACACACACATGCCGCACACACACACACATACGCACACACATACATACACACATACACATACACACACATACACACACACATACATACACACACACACACACACACACATACACACACATGCAGCACAGACAGACATATTGTAATCCCCCATTTGTTGCTTAACCTTACAATCTTATCACAAACTAAGTTTTTCCCCCCTCCTCTTATAACATTTCTATATTTATTTACCATTTTCAGGCGCCATGTTTGTGGTCAGAAATACAGAAAAATATGCTGTCCTGGCTGGACTAAAATTGGTAGAAGATGTAACAAACGTATGTAGAATATTTAACAATAATTCTACCATTTCTCTCTTTGTAATCTTTGGAACTAAATTTCTTAACCTTTAATGCCATTCCCACCAAAACCTCTTCTGGTTCTAGAAAACAAAACCACAAACCACTCTTTTTAAACAGTTCATATTTTTAACCATTTAGTGTGCAAACCGGCCCAAACCGGCCAGAATTCTCTACCTCTTTCTGTTGAAACTGGCTGTAACTGGTCGCTCAAACTGATGTTAAGGTATTGTTCTCAAAATAAATACTTTCAAAATCTCATATATTCAATATTATGTGAGATAATTATGTGAGGTAAAGCCTTTACCATGAAAATATAATAGTATATATAAAATAATGTGAATGCTAAAGGGTTAAATTAAAATATTCCAACACAATTTTATATAAGAACCGTATGTTAAGTTATCTTAGTAATGAAATAAATAATAATTTTAATAAACCCTTCAAAATTCTTCATTAAATATAGTTATTCATCATCATTGATTAACGTCCATCTTCCATGCCAGCATAGGTTAGACGGGTCCTATTTTGAAGCAGGTTGTGTCGGGAGACCGTGTCTCACAAAGAAGTGTTTCTGGCTGGTTTTCTATGGCTGGATGTCCTTCCTAATGCCAACCACATTTACTTCCAACACAACTAATTTTATATAAGAACCATATGTTAAGTAATTATCTTAGTAATGAAATAATTGATAATTTTAATAAACCCGTCGAAATTTTCATTAAATATAGTTATTAAAGCTTTAAATTAAAATCTTCCAACACAATTTTATATAAAAAACCATATGTTAACCCTTTATTTGGCTTTGTTTATTAAAGGTGTACTGCTATATATATTTTGGTGACAGCCATCCTTGGCTGTGACCTCTTCAGGCCGTCCTAATTGGTGTGGTAGAGACGGGTACACCAATTAGATGTTGTTGAGGTGTTTAACTCCGTCAATACTCCGATATGCCCAGGTGTCGGTAAACAACCAACATATACTCAAAATATATATATATATATATATATATATATATATATATATGCGTGTGTGTGTGTGTATACATAAATATATATATATATCTATATTATAAAATCCAGCCTCCCTTTATTTTATAATAATTAACTCCGTACTCGCACCACCAACAACACAAACGAAGACGGGTGAGTTGCATTACGTTGAGTGCTCTCCCTAATATTACATCGAGGTTGACCCTACGGAATGACCAGTTCTATCCAGTGGTGAACCAACAAACCTAAATATATATATAAATATATATATATCCAAATTTAATTAAGAGTTGTCATGTCTGAGAGACATGCGCCATATCCACTGCAGAATAAGCTCAAAGATTCTAATGAATAGATCCGAGCATTTTATATCAACTAGAAATAGATTGACATATATATATCTAAAATAAACATATGAAACAATCACAGGGAATAATTTGTAAAGTGTGTAAGCACACATAGCTAGGTAGGTAACTAATTAAAGTTTAACTAGAACTTCAAATACAGATACCTTTTAAAATGATTAATCTCCTTTGTATATATTTCATTTTCATTTTACGTCTGCTTTTCCCTGCTTGCAAGGGTGGGACAGGAACTGATTCTGGCTTGATTTCTACAGCTGGATGCCCTTCCTAACACCAACCTCATTTACAGTGAGTGCTGGGTGCTTTTTTGCCGTGGCACCTCCACGACCACTTTGCAGTGGAATGATAGAGACCCCAGTCCCTATCATCTCATTTCTACAGCTGAGTAAACTGGAGCAATGTGAAATAAAGTCTCTTGCTCAAGGAAACAACACATCACCCGGTCTGAGAATTGAACTCACAACCTTTCGATTGCAAGGCCAATGCTCTAACCACTAAGCCATGTGCTTTCTTTATATATACCATAAACATACGTACATATGTACATATGTACACAGAAGGTTTATATATTTATGTGATCATGTGACCTTTTCATTTTATTCTCTACCATATTTAATATGTCTTTTTCTCTATTTCAGCGGTGTGTCTTAGTAACTGTGGAGGAGGAATATGCATGAGACCTAACCAATGTCTCTGTCCTAACAGACAAATAGCACCAACATGTTTTCCTGGAAGTAAGTATCTATGAATCGTAAAAGAACTATTTGGTTTTATTCAGTTGGTTTATATCTATATTTAGTTCATGATTAGACGGTCTTGTCCACTAGATGCTTTGTTTATTGTTGGGTTTGTTTTCTAAATGCATTCATTACATATAGGACATTCGATGATTGCTTGCGTTTGTAGTATATATGTATATAGTGTATATATGGGTTGTGTAAGTGTATATATGTGTTGTATATAGTGTATATGTGTGTTGTGTAAGTGTATATATGTGTTGTATATAGTGTATATATGTGTTGTATAAGTGTATATATGTGTTGTATATAGTGTATATATGTGTTGTATAAGTGTATATGTGTGTTGTATATAGTGTATATATGTGTTGTATAAGTGTATATATGTGTTGTATATAGTGTATATAGGTGTTGTATATAGTGTATATATGTGCTGTATATAGTGTATATAGGTGTTGTATATAGTGTATATATGTGCTGTATATAGTGTATATAGGTGTTGTATAAGTGTATATATGTGTTGTATATAGTGTATATAGGTGTTGTATATAGTGTATATATGTGCTGTATATAGTGTATATAGGTGTTGTATAAGTGTATATATGTGTTGTATATAGTGTATATATGTGTTGTATAAGTGTATATATGTGTTGTATATAGTGTATATATGTGTTGTATAAGTGTATATATGTGTTGTATATAGTGTATATATGTGTTGTATATAGTGTATATATGTGCTGTATATAGTGTATATAGGTGTTGTATAAGTGTATATATGTGTTGTATATAGTGTATATATGTGTTGTATAAGTGTATATATGTGTTGTATAAGTGTATATATGTGTTGTATATAGTGTATATATGTGTTGTATATAGTGTATATATGTGTTGTATATAGTGTATATATGTGTTGTATATAGTGTATATACATGCTAGCTTGGAAGAACGGCCGTAAAATGGTGATGATGATGATACATATATATATATATATATATATATATATATATATATATATATATATATAACGGAAGAAATGTGGTAAGGAACCAGGTGGACCATAATGCACCAAAGTACTCAATACTTAGGGTAGTAGAGTGGGTAATAGGAAAGAGTAGGACTCCGACGGCTGAGCTCAAGCCGTTTCGACGGCTAATTCTGGACTAATTAGTCCAGAATTAGCCGTCGAAACGGCTTGAGCTCAGCTGTCGGGGTCCTACTCGTTCCTATATATATATACTTATATGTGTTTGTGAATAGAACAATAAAAAAAAAAACAGAAGTCAAGTGTAGGTAGAATGTTAGTTCATTGTTTCATGATCGTTTAAGGTTTGATAGATGGACATCAATGTATCAGCTAGCATGGTGTAGTTAGGTCACGACCTATTTCTAATCTCAAAATCCTTGTTCAATCAACCGTCTTCCTCAGAAACACTAAACTGATTTTCAGTAATTCACTGAATCTTTCCACCTTAAAATATGTACTTTTTCCTAATTATATGCTTATATATATATATATATGTAGGAAATACTATATGTTTCTCTAACAATATATGGTTCTTTCTCTCTATATATATATATCTTATAATTTAAATTATGTGTAGGTGTCACGACAAAAAAACACACAGTCCACGCTGTAATGTGGCCGTGTAGGCAACACGGTAAAAACCACACTGTAAATGTGGTTGGTGTTAGGAAGGGCATCCAGCTGTAGAAAACACGCCAGACAGTCCACGCTGTAATGTGGCCGTGTAGGCAACACGGTAAAAAACCTCCCAGTCCCACACTGTAAATGTGGTTGGTGTTAGGAAGGGCATCCAGCTGCAGAAAACCCGCCAGACAGTCCTATGCGAGCAGGACAACCACTCTTGCCTCAAGTGGGAAAACTCCCGTCCAAACCCATGCAAGCGTGGAACACGGACGTTAAGCGATGATGATGATGATGATGATGATGATGATGATGATGATGCTCTGGACAAACATCCATTCATCTTTTCTGCTGAGAAACATAATTGTTTCTACTTTTGGCACAAGGCCAGCAATTATCCCAGTGTATTACTGGTACTTTATTTTAAGGATGAAAGGCAAAGTTAACCTCGGCGGGATTTGAACTCAGACCATAAAGGGCTATAACTCTATGCTGCAAAGCATGGCGTCCACCCCTCTACCGATATTGCCAATCCACTGCACACATTATGTATGTTGTATCTTAACTTACTATATATATATATATATATATATACTTGGTGTGGCGGCAATAAAATCTTTACAATAGTAGGCTGTGTGCCATATATACCAGTAAATGTAGTTAATATTAGATGGAATGTGAACTTTGATGTACGTCTGTGATATTCTGTATGAATGCTGTATTTTGTTACAGGCCTATGCATAATTATTTTGCTGTCATTCTTGTGATTTTATAATACATGTATCAAACTACACAATCCACAAACGATTTTTTCCAGAGGAGAAGAGTGGAAATGATCAAACAATCACCCTATAGTCCCGACTTAAATTTGTGACCGTTGGGTGTTCAAGATATTAAAGCAACATCTTTGAAAATTTGTTTTCGCTTCATTAGAAGAGGTGGTAAATGAATCGTTGCACTGGTTTACACAATTGCCAAAGAAATGGTTCCAGAAAGAGTTAAATGCTTTGCATAAGCACTGTAAAGATGTTATTGCATTCAATGGAAATTATGTTTTGCAGAATAAATAAATTTCCGTTTCAATACGTTGTGCAATTTCATTTAAAGGGTTATTCTAAAGACTTTATTGCCACGCCAAGTATATAATTCGATTGTGCATCTGCTATTGTGCAGCTGCAACTCCAATTATACTCATTATTATTATTATATGTGCCTTTCATCCTTACGGGGTCGATAAAATAAAGTACCAGTAATACACTGGGATAATTGCTGCCCTTGTTCCAAAAGTAAAAACAATATATATATTTTTAACGCTAAATTATTAATAACATTGTACCGTATTTACCGGCTATGGGACACCCCTTCACAACAGACGGTCCTGCTTTTTTTTAAATTATATTTTACGTTATATTTTGAAGTTTATAGGCATTTTAAGGGTCCACGTCCAAAATTCGTGGTTTTTCACTCTTCGGAGGTGCTCTAGGAACATAACCCCCGTGAATACTAGGAGACAGCTGTATATGTATATATATATATATATATATATATGTACGAGGGCAATCCCAAAAGTAAGGTTTCCTTCCAATATTGCAACTTCCGATATTGCAACTTTTCCATTAAAATCCTGTGGATGGTGCTTCGGGAAACCTCAGGAACCAAAATGCAGAGAGCACCCAGAGTGATCCGCCGATCTTTACGCATGTTTTCCTCAGAAGGAGACCTTACTTTTGGGATTGCCCTCTATATAATAACTGTTCGAAATTTGCACTTGGCGGTAGCGTTCAACGGGAGCTCCATTCTCAACGGCTGCCAAGCCAAGATTGAGCATCCCAGCGAAGCGCGCGCATGATTGTTTGGGAGTGAAGGAAGCACCAATCACAACAGTGTTGCCAACAGCCGTACGAACAGTTTCTCTGCATCCCCATCGCTTTGGAGACCTTACTTTTGGGATTACCCTCGTATATATAGAAATAAGATTTTGCTTCAAGCATAGCTTTATACAAATATGTATAGAAATTTTGTATTCCTAAAGAAACACGGTTTTAGGAAGCCGTAGCTATGCAAACACCGGGGCTAACACCCTCTGGTGGTGTCCAGCAGAAGCAAGGGGGACAACTGTCTATGCATTTCAGGCTTGACTGTCCTTCGTCAGGACGGTCCCTATATATATATATATATATATATATATATATATATATCATCATCATCATCAATATATATATATATATATATAGCTTGCTGATTTAACTATCAGTGTGATTTGTATCCGTTATAATTTCTTTTAGGTTCATGTCAGGCTGAATGTCAAAATGGAGGACGATGTATTGGTCAAAACCGATGTTCCTGTAATTATGGTTTTGGTGGACCAAAATGTGAAAATGGTTAGTCCTCATCTTTTTACTAATTCTATTTTCCTTTTTTTGTTATTTCAATTTTATTTTAACTGTATTTTATTTATTTGTTTATATATTTATTCATTTTATTTATTTTCTCACACTCATGTCTTGTCCTTTTGATCTGGCTAACACTTCTTCTTCTTCTGCTTATTATTATTAAAAATTGTTTATGTTATCATTTTATGTAAACCCCTCACTGTCCCCATCTTTGTATTGTCCCCTATATGTCGACCAGAGTCGATAAAATAAAGTACCAGTAATGCACTGGGTAATTGCTGGCCTTGTGCCTAAAGTAGAAACAATTATTGTTATTATTATTACTATCATTGTTGTTGTTGTTGTTGTTGTTGTTATTATTTTCTTGGAGTCTCAGTCATTGATGTTATTTAACTGGAAAGTTAGATCAAATGAACATCAAGCCACTAACGGTAGCCTCAGATATTCAGGACGTATCAGAGGGTTCTTGCTGTTTCCAGCAAGCATGCCTTTTGGAATATTCCAAAAAAGGGGGCTGGACTAATGTTCTTTAACCATCCTTGAAAACTCTATGAGATAGTACCTAGTGTTCCTATGACAATCAGGACGAACTTGATCTCATGACAGTCCCAAATCCTTTTTAATTCCCACTTTAAATCCTGGTATCGGTTAATTTTCTCCTTCTCCTTTTCTTGCACTCTTGTGTCAAAGGAGCAGGCTATGTCTACAATCAGGCATAATCTTTTTTCCTTGTCAAAAACCACCAGGTCAGTCCTATTGTGTTCTAATTTCTTGTCTGTCTTATTATCGGTAGAGCGTCAAACACCATGCTTTGCAGCATAGAGTTATGGCCCTTTATGTTCTGAGTTCAAATCCCCTGAAGGTTAACTTTGCCTTTCATCCTTACGGGGTCGATAAAATAAAGTACCAGTAATGTACTGGGATAATTGCTGACCTTGTGCCAAAAGTAGAAACAATTATTAATATTATTGTTGTTCTACTTCTTTTTATTTTTATTTTCCTCCCTCTCCTCTTCCTTTAGACATTCTTTATTAACCTTGATCTCTTTTTTTTCTTTCTTTTTCTGTTTGTGTGTCTTTTGCAGATCTTCGGACAGGACCTTGCTTCACGCAGTTGTCCAATTACCAGTGTAAAGGTCAGTTGATTGGTGTGGTATGTACAAAGGCCCTGTGTTGTGCTACCATTGGCAAGGCATGGGGTAACCCATGTGAGCAGTGTCAGAAGGAGTCTTACCCCTGTCGAAGAGGATACATACTCAATGCTCAAGGAAATTCTTGTCAAGGTAAAGTCTCCACTTTGATCTCCCTCCATCTCTGTTGTATAACACAAACATGGTGATTGCTTCATCCTTGCAGATGATTGCTGTCTCTCTCTATAACCCAATTCTATCACCATCCTCAAATATCCATTCATGACCTCTTAGGTGGCTTTTAAGTCCAACTGCAGTTTTGCATGGTCTGCAGCAAATGTGACAGACAAACAATTTGCAGATTTTTCTGCACACCATATACTAAGTTGTCTCACCTAGAATTGGAGGGATAATGCTGTATACAGTTGGTCTTTCTTGTGATTTTAGATGAGTGATGTACCCAGATTTAGAGAGCAGTAGACGACCACACACTTCACAACTCCATATCCCTATGTTTTTTCATGATCCAGACGTCTCTCTTCAAACATTCTGCAGCCTTTCTTCATGTGTCCTCTCCAAACCCTCTTTAAAGCTACCTATTCCCAGTTCTGAACTACAATCTGTAGATCCTTCACGTTGTTTTTTATGGAGTCTTTATATATTTATGGGTTTGTGCTGAGGGTGTTTCCAAGTGTGCAATTGACTGTAAAATAGTTGTTTGGGGAGTCTATCTTCATTTATACTTACAACATGGCCTGTCCAACGTATTTGAGAGGATATGATGGTAGATTCAATGCTTGTGCATCCAACATTTATAAGGATTTGTGTGTCAAGTATTTTTTGTTGCCTCTTGATATTGAAAATTCATCTTAAACACTTTTGATTACGGGTGTTCAAGCAACCCAAGGTGTCTATAATGTACTGCCCTCATTTCTGAGGAGTACAACAGAGCACTCAGTATACAGGCCTTGTACACACTACTCTTTGTCTAGTTATTGATGCCATGGTCTGCCCTCACTCTCTTTTCCAAAGGCTAAAGAGGCCTTCCGAATACACTGGTGTATTTCTGCATCCAGAGAACCCTATCTTGATAATGCACTTCCCAAGTAAACAAAAGTGTGAACTACACCCAACATAGTTCCATGTACCATTATATTTGGGTTCATAGGGCGGTGGATTGGCAGTATCGGTAGAGGGTCGGGCGCCATGCTTTGAAGCATAGAGTTACCTCCCTTTATGATCTGAGTTCAAATCCCGCCGAGGTTAACTTTGCCTTTCATCCTTACAGAGTCGATAAAATAAAGTACCAGTAATGCACTGGGATAATTGCTGGCCTGGTGCCAAAAGTAGAAACAATTATATTTGGGTTCATGCATACTTCCACTGGTGATGGTGAACATTGCCTTAGTCCTTTTCAGATTAATTTTCATACCAAAGGCATTACAAGAAGCTGCAAAACAATCCATGATGTGTTGTATGTCATCTTGAGAGTGAGCTAGAAAGTCAATGTCGTCTGCATTCAAGGATTCTTAAATTAATGTTTGGAATGCTTTGAACTTGAAATTGAACCTTCTTAGGTCAAAGATTCTTTTTGTAATTCTAACTATCAATAGAACACCCTTCTCATAGTCTTGGAATGCTTGAGTCAGCAGCCCAGCAAAGAATATTGAGAATAGTGTGGAAGCTGGGATATCTCCTTGCTTCATGCCATTGTCAACTGGGATTTCATGATGTTGTGATAGATACCATTCCTCAAACGACATACGTATATATATCCTCAATATTCTTTGCTGTACTAATAATATATATATATATATCATCATCATCATCATCATTTCATTTTACGTCTGCTTTTCCCTGCTTGAAAGGGTGGGACGGGAACTGATTCTGACTTGATTTCTACAGCTGGATGCCCTTCCTAACGCCAACCTCATTTACAGTGAGTGCTGGGTGCTTTTTTGCCGTGGCCCCTCCACGACCACTTTGCAGTGGAATGAGAGGGACCCCAGTCCCTATCATCTCATTTCTACAACCGAGTAAACTGGAGCAATGTGAAATAAAGTGTCTTGCTCAAGGAAACAACACATCACCCGGTCTGAGAATTGAACTCACAACCTTTCGATTGCAAGGCCAATGCTCTAACCAATACTCTATATATATATATATATGTGTGTGTGTGTGTGTGTGTGTGTAAAAGGTAAATAGAAATAACAACACAAACGGAGGGTCTTAACGTTTCGGACACTAGTCCTTCATCAGAAGGAAGAATGAAAAATTAGAAAGATTGAGGGGACAGGCAAGACAAATTGGAAAATTTTTTTTAAAGAAAATAACAGGTCCATTCATGTTGACATCTCTTGAAAAGGTGTTGATGCTGGCGTTTTTTGTATGATATACTTTTTAAGAAAAGTGGATGATGGAGCGCGTTTATGTGAAAGTGAGAAAAACATTTTGTATATAGAGCTATATGTATGCGCATGCGTATACATGTGTGTATCTTATTATATGTCCGTACGAAGCTAAGAGGATATATGTGTGTATATGTAAGTAATATGTAAGTAAAAGAGTGTGTGTGTGTATGTGCTTGTAAGTACAAATACACACACACATACACATACACACATAACAGTCATTGAACAGTTTCAGTTTTCTTATTTCTACTGTGTTTTCTCTTCCAGATGTAAATGAGTGTACAGCTATCCCAGGACTGTGTGTTGGTGGTCAGTGTATCAACAATATTGGATCTTATGTATGTGAGTGTAGGGAAGGTCAACGACAGAACCTTCTCACAAATCTTTGTGAAGGTGAGTAAAATATAAAAAAAAAGGATTTTAATCAAAATTAATTTTTTTTTTTTTTTTTAAATTTAATAAAATAAACCTTATGAATCATCAAATCGCTGGAAGTGTTTGAAATTTGGAAATGTGAGTGTTCCAAATGCAGAAAATAACTGCAATAACAGTTGAGGTCCTCCACAAGATCGGAACATCGGCGGCTTGTCTGAGGAAGGAGTTCCTCGAGGTGGGGGGCGGCCGTTGTAGCGGATGTCGCTGGCCATTGTCTGCGGGAATACTTTTGTAGTCTTGTCCCTGGAGTGCAGCCCCTCTACCGCCACGCCCAAGTCCCAGAACCCAATCATCCTCCCTCTTCCCTCTGCCCCTTCTTCTGTGACACTACAGTTCTTGCCATTCCCTCCCCTTCAGGTTTTTTTTCTCTTTTTTCTCTATATTTCCCTATTTTACATTCCATTCTTCTCAATCTAAATTTTCTATTTTTTCTTTTTCTATTAAACTGTATTTACATGATATATTCCAATTAATGAAATATATTATTCCTGATAGTTTTGATTTACTAACATCCAAGAAAGATTTGTGTGAGAAGAGTTCTTGTATTTTTTTTTAAGGCAGGACAGATGTTTTTTTCTTATCACAACCATAATAATATACTACAGGTGTTTGTTTGTATATATATATATATATATATATATATATATATATATATATATATATATACATATATATATAAATATGTATCATCATCATCATCGCTTTACGTCCGCTTTTCCCTGCTTGCAAGGGTGGGACGAGAACTAATTCTGGCTTAATTTCTACAGCTGGATGCCCTTCCTAACACCAACCTCATTTACAGTGAGTGCTGGGTGCTTTTTTGCCGTGGCACCTCCACGACCACTTTACAGTGGAATGATATGGACCCCAGTCCCTATCATCTCATTACTACAGCTGAGTAAACTGGAGCAATGTGAAATAAAGTGTCTTGCTCAAGGAAACAATACATCACCCGGTCTGAGAATTGAACTCACAACCTTTCGATTGCAAGGCCAATGCTCTAACCACTAAGCCATGTGCCTCCATATATACATATATACATGTACACGACCACTTTACAGTATATATATTTGTATACATATATATATATGGGGAAGACATGGGCTCTGTAAGCTGTAGGGAAGGCTACCCATCTAGGAGAGTAGACACCTACACGACCTCATTTGTTTCGGACTGGATGTTGTGGTACCAACATAACTTCACATTTAAGGGGGTGGTGTGGATGGGGTGGGGGTAGTGGGACGGGGGTGTATTTTGTTAGAGGTGCCTACTGACTGTAGGTTTCGCTTTGTACTTAGGCAAGGCGCGTCTTCTGTATTACTACGTAGCGCCAAAGATCTCGGTCCAGTGACATATGTATATATATATGTATATATATATATCATGAAGGCGTGTGGTTGAGTGGTTAGAGAATTGGATTCACAATCTTGAGGTTGTGAGTTCGATTCCTGGACTGGGCGATCCGTTATGTCCTTGAGCAAGACACTTTATTTCATGTTGCTCCTTCTACCTGGAGTTGCGACCGATAGATAGTACTAGCAACTGGAAAGACCAACGGAAACATTGTTTCCTCGGTCCGATTTGACGAAAGTCGATCGATTAAAAAAAAAATATATATATATATCATCATCACCGTTTTTCGTCCGTTCTTCCATGCTAGCATGGGTTAGACGGATGCGAAAAAAAAGCCACTGCTGTTTGTGAGCATTGGTGACAACTTTCTGCTCAATGTGCCGAAAAGTATGGAAGAACCTAAGAACTAAGAACACTACTACCATCACCATTGACAGCCTCGGGTCCACTAGCCCTGGTATATGAGACATACAAATTCTACATTCCAAGAACTAAATACAGTCTATGCTATTGCTATTACTATTGACAGCACAGATTCACAAATACTCTGTTACTCTTTTACATGTTCTAGCCAACTGGTTGGGGCCATCCTGGGGCATATATGAATATAAAAAAGAAATAAAAAAATTTTTTTAAATTCCAGATGACAGCTGAAGATTTTAGTGAATACCTCAAGAATATTTTTGAAACCAGATCCCATCTTTGCAATGTTAACATTTGAAATTTCGAGTTACTGATCCATAAACACCCAAATTCTTCATGAAGCAAATTTATAGGTTAAAATACTTTGTTTGCCCTGGTAGGGAAGAAGGGGGGGGGGGGATAAAAAATATAAAATACCTTCTTCACACTTGTCAGAGATCTGTTACTTCATATCATATCAAATCATCCATCATCATCATCATCATCATCAACAACATTACCATAGCTAACATGATGATGATGATGATGATGATGATGATAACAATGTTAGCTGTGATGTTGATGTTGATGATGATGATGATGCTGTTAACTGTGGTGATGATGATGATGATGATGATGATGTTAGCTGTGGTGATGATGATGATGATCATCATCATCACCACAGCTAACATCATCATCATCATCATCATCACCACCAGTTAACAGCATCATCATCATCATCATCATCATCATCAACAGCTAACATTGTTATCATCATCATCATCATCACAGCTAACATCGTTATAATCATCATCATCATCAGCAGCAACAGCAGCACCATCATTATCAAAATGATCACCATCACTATCACTTCAATCACCATCATCAACATCATCACCAACACTAACCACACCACCATCATCAACATCATCACCACAATTAACCCCACCACCAATACCACCATCACCATCAGTAACCCCACCACCACCACCACCACCATCATCAACATCACCATCAGTAACCCCACCACCACCACCACCACCACCATCATCATCATCACCATCAGTAACCCCACCACCACCACCACCACCATCATCAACATCACCATCAGTAACCCCACCACCACCACCATCAACATCACCATCAGTAACCCCACCACCACCACCATCAGAATAAAAGAATATCTACATTAGATTTAGCTTACATTCAATAAATTACATTTTAATTTATTTAAATATATATTTCTATATATAATTAAGGAGGCAGGTTGATATATAGTCTTGGTAACCACCAATAAGCAAGAAACTGTTCAAACCGGTTGTAACTGGCCACTCATACTTATGTTAAGGTATTGTTCTCAAAATAAATACCAAAATCTCATAGATTCGAAATTATGTGAGGTAAAGACTTTACCACGACAATACAATAATAGATATAGAGTAATGTAAATGCTAAAAGGTTAAAAAACAATATACATGACAAAAAAAGTACATTACTAGAAATCTCATACATTATAAAATAAATTGGGGGTCTCAATCATCATCATTTTACGTCCGCTTTTGCCTGTTTGCAAGGGTGGGACGGGAACTGATTCTGGCCTGATTTCTACAGCGGGATGCCCTTCCTAACACCAACCTCATTTTACAGTGAATGCTGGGTGCTTTTTTTCTGTGGCGCCACTTTACAGTGAGTGCTGGGTGCTTTTTTGCCGTGGCACCTCCACGACCACTTTGCAGTGGAACGATGGGGACCCCAGTCCCTATCATCTCATTTCTACAGCTGAGTAAACTGGAGCAATGTGAAATAAAGTGTCTTGCTCAAGGAAACAACACATCACCCGGTCTGAGGATTGAACTCACAACCTTTCGAAAAA